>PVJH01021391.1:0-38698 GCA_004026705.1 Nesogale talazaci | reverse complement strand
CTAAGTAAGTCCCATTTGTCAATTTCAGGTTCCCCTTCATGTGTACCCTGTCCTAGTGCAGTTAGCCTTTGTATTCCCTGGGTCAAGGTTCTTAGGTTTTCCCCAATTCTCTTGCTAATGGTTCTGATGGTTTGTGGTTTTACTTCCAGGTCTGTGATCCACCTCGAGTTTGTTCTTGTGCATGGACTGAGGTTGAGATCCTGTTTCATTTTTCTACATGTAGATTTCCATTGTCTCCAGCACCATTTGTTGAAAAGGGCATCACCTGCCCATTTGATACTTTTGGGGCCCTTGTCGAAAATCAGTTGTCTATATGCTAATGGTTTTATTTCTGGGTTTTCTATTCTTTTCCATTGGTTTGTGTATCTGTCATTATGCCAGTACCATGCAGTTTTGACCACTGTGGCTTTGTAGTAAGTGTGAAAGTCAGGTAAAGCCAGCCCTCCTACTGTGTTCTTATCCTTGAGGAGATCCCTGCTAATTCTGGGCTTTTTCCCTATCCATATGAAGTTTGTGGTCAATTTTTCCAGTTCTCTGAAGAAGGTTGTTGGTATTTGGATTGGGATAGCATTGAACTTATAAAGTGCCCTGGGTAGGATAGACATCTTTATTATATTGAATCTCCCAATCCATGAGCATGGGATGTTCCTCCATTTGTGGAGGTCACTTTTCGTTTCCTGTAGTTATTTTATCATTTTTATTACATAAAAATGAATGATTTTTATGCCATTTGTATGTTAGAAACTAGAAGTTGCCCTCAACTTCTTTTAATAGATGGCCACCATGAATGCTTTGGTACATATTCTTTTTTATGTTTTTGTTGTTGTTTGTTTATTTTTTCATTCACACAAATATAAACACACATGTGTTCCTTTTTAGAAGAACATGTCTTTGTTTGAAAATCTACTTGAAAACAGCTCAAAGGAAATCTGAAACCTTAAGAGTCATTGGGAACAAGTCAAGAGCTCACTCCATATCTAGTTTTGGAAGTGAACTGAAATTTGGTGATTGAGGAGAAAGAGAAGAGACAGGTAATGAAGTGATGGTGTGAAGGGTGGGGCAGGGAAGCTAAAATGGAGTCGTGAAGGTAGAGTGCATCGGAGTATTACAGGTGAGTAGAGATGCTAGAGAAAAATCCCACAGTTTAGAATAATGTCAAACAATTCGAACATATCAATCCTAAGGGAGTGATCATCATGATGTTCACATTCAGATGTGTGGTTCAAGAGTATGGGCAGATCATAAGAAACAAAACTGGGTTCAAAAGACTAGGAAACCGAGGCAACTCTTTATTATTTTTAATGCTTCCATTATCTTTGCTTCTTTTTCTATGTCTACTCCATCTTCTTTCCTTCACTCCATTGAGGGGGTTCGATGTCTCTTAGTTGACATCCATGTAAGGATATTTCTGACTGACTCCCACAGTGATTTGGTTTATTTTCATAGTGAATCTATCCTCAAACCTGGAGACGGACAAATTTACTCATTTGCAAGACCACTTTCAGATCATGATTTCTTCCCTTACCCAATGTGTTTACTTAAGGTCAGGACAGGATCACCTGGTTACAGTATGTCTACTTTTGTTCCCTCCTGCACAAGAATAAGAGTGGGAGTGGTTTCAGTAGGCCTCTCTCTTTTTAGCTGTGTTGGAATCACTCATAGGTGTCTACTCTGATAGATTATGGATTCTTTGAGGATGCAGCTTCTGTTTACACAGACTAAGGACTAGTGGACCAAGTGTAGTGCCTACTGCTCAATGATTTGTTGAATGAATCAATCTATTCATTTGGTGGGTAAAAAATGAATCCTGCTTCAATTCCTGTTCCATGTACCCGAGGAGGCTGATTTTCTTTATAGAGTAGGGAGCTAACTAGCCCAGTAAGATTTCCATCACTGCTCACAGTTGCTATTTATATCAACTTTTGAAACACACTCCTCTGATTTGCTATGTAAGTAAATTTTCAATGTTCCTGATTTATTCCCAATATTTCCTAAAATCTCTACTGCCTTCAGTTGCCTTGAAAAATCTATAACATACAGCTTCTCAGTACACAATTTTGTATTTAATTATATTCTACAAGAGACTACATATTCTTGTTCCATAAATTTGTAATCTGAGTGTCTGCGGGCCTTCATCTGTAAATTTGACTAGCTAATTATCTCAAACATACATAAAACATTTCAATGCATTGGCATCATCTCCCTGGATTCTTATTTCTGGGGTCTTAAGGAATGCTTTACTGTCCTCAGAAAGAAGACTGTTCGCGTTCTTCTGCACTGGCAACTTGAGAAAGGTGACTCAATGAAAGGCATTGCCATGAGGTAGATCCTCCATCAGTGTTGCATTCTTTGGCTCTTCTGACAAATACTCATTACTTAGTTTTATAAGTACTTACTTCAACAGTACCTTGCACAGTTTATATCTCTCATCTCCCCTTCTAAAACATTTAAAAATGATTTCTGACTGGAATTGGTGCCATAACTTTCCCTTCTCTTCTCTCTGTCACTTTCCCATTAGCATATGGACAAAGCAAGTTCGTTCTCTTTCTTTCTTAGGCAAAACTAATTAAGGAATAGAACTAATGATGGAAGATAGAGTAGGACTGAAGGAGTTGCAAAGTCATCTTATAATGTTATGATTGAATTTCAGCTTGTATGGCAAGCCTCATAAAATTGGTGGTTGTTAGCGTCTATCCAATAAACTCCTAACTCGTGACAGCACCATGTAAAGTAGAGCTAAATATGGCTTGGTCTTAAGCCATTCCCAAGATCACTTGCAGAACAGACCATTGCAAGTGATAGGTTCTTCACTGCTGAAATTTTGAATGTATTCGTCTGACCCTTTCTCCATAGTCTTTGTATAAAATCTCATCTTAAACATCCCCAGTCAGTTTTCACTGGTAGATGGATAGCAGTTGCACACAAGGTGGGTTGGGTGAAAATCAAATTTGGGACCCCTGTACACTCTTTGGACCCTACCACCATCCACCTCTGCCTCTTCTGACAGGTAATCTTTCTGTTTCTCCTGTTTGCAATGGCTAGACCAGTGCTTTGCTAATGTTATATATAAAACAAATATTGGGTTGATTGATTAGGAATGAAAATCTGAGGACTTTTTTCAAATGTGGAAAATTGTGTAGAATATGTGATGCTCACTTAACCCACAGATTTTACCGTCCAGGACTGTAAAATGTTCTACTTTACATTGATTTTGTTAAAATCAATTATGAAATTGCTATCCAAAATTTGCATTATGAAAATCTAGAAAGACAAAAAGAAACCCAACTAACTACTATAGTTTTATTGAGTAATCTCTTAATGATAAGGGCATTTCAAAATAAATATTATGGCACTCACATGCAAAGAATATACATTTTACAAAATTGCAATGGTACATGAGGAAGTGGAATCATTGCACAGTAATCCAAAATCTTTTTGAATAGAAAAGAAAGAATGCAAGGGATGTTTAGTGTCGCTAAAAATTACAAAGATGGTGGAGGAGTTGGGATGACATCTGGAAGTTTCATAGAAGGCGTGTGGCCTGAGTGAGCACCTGAGCTGCTGGGAATGGAAGTCAAGATGTGACAGCAGCATTGAGGATTTGGGAGATGATATTGTCAATGATTCAAGGATCACTATAAAGAAGATGTCATATAAAACATGCTTGTTGAACATCTAAACTTTTTGCACATACATTATATATCTAAACTTTCCTCATATTTGATGATGTTCTTTACTCTTTAAACAGCATTGGCAATTTCACATCATAAAGTATGAATCACAACAAGTAATACTCTCTAATTTCTAGTCTTGATATTTTTCAAGGATATAAAACAATCAGCTTTCCAAAATGAAATTTTGTCATGTAAATAAGGTACTAAATTAATAAATCTGAACCTTTTCATATAGAGGAAAGCTGATCCAATAGTAGCAACAGCAAAAATTAAGCATTCCCTCTTAATATCCCATGAATAAAGAATTATCTCCTTTCTTGGTATAGTTTGACCCATTATTCATTGTCACTACAGGCCCTTAAAACTTGGATTTTAAATCTTCCTGTCTATATTGGTAGTCAGTAATGATACATATCTGCCAGATGCTATACTAAATTCATACTTATAATTTTTATGACAAGTGAGTTTCAGTTTTTTTAGCAAGTATCCTTTATACGCTATTAAGTTATCACTCAGTGGTGATGGATGAAGATGGAGAAATTCAGTATTAAAACAGTTTCAACAAATTTAAAATAGGTTATTAATTAGGTTTGTTAATATGCTCCTGATCACATTGTCTGATAAATATTGGACTGCTAACCACATGGTCAGAAAATTAAACCCCAGAAATTCTAGTAAAAAGAAATGAGGCTTTCTGTTCTCTTAAAGATTTACCACCTAAGGGCTGAGCCCCGGTGGCATAGTGGTTGTGCTCGGGACTGCGACCCACTGGGATGGAGGTTCAATTTCGGCTCCCAGGAGCAAAGGCTGGACCTCCTACTCCCACCACCTGAGGGCAGCGATGCCTTAATAATAATAAAAAAAGATTTACCACCTAAGAAGCCCTATCCATGAGTAAGAATCAACTTGATGGCAATGGGTTTTGTGCTTTAAGCATACATGCATTAAGAGTTGAGTCTATAGTAGGTGATTTAAAAAATATTGCCTATTCCTATTATCTTCTTATGTATTTGTATGATTAGGAAATTTCAGAATGATAGCCAAGGGATATCTGATTTGATCAAATCATCTCAGACTGCTTATTTCACTTTTTATGATGTTAGCTGGAACATATAGATATCTTTAAAACTTAGTTTATTGGCATATGCTTCATGTGGCATAAAATTTAATCATTCAATTATATTAGGAGCTTTGCAATCATTATCACAATCAGCTTCTGCACATTTTCTTCTCATACTCATCATTAGCTCTCCATTTAACCCCATCCTCCCCTGCTGTGTCCCTAGGCAATTACCAATCCAGTTACTGTTTCTATAGCTTTATCTGTTCTAGATTTCACATACAGAAAATCATGCAAATGGGAAGGAAACAAGAAGAAACCCAAACCCAGCAATACAAAATTGAAATACTAGTTGAGTAGAAAGTAGAAATATTAAAATGGAAATAGCTAAAGTTTAAAATAATATATAGATATCTTGTTATTAATTTGACTATCAGAGTTGCTCTCTCCATTTGTTTATATTAAAAAAGAAGATTTAGAAGATTTAGAAAGTTGGACATAACACAGAAAGGAGTAAAAATAATTTTAAAAATAACAGAAAAAGGTAGTACTACAGCTAGGAAATAATATCTTAAGTGTGTGTTTATGCCATTTATCATCAACTATTTGAGGGATGGGGATTGTTTAACTATCATTTCAAGACATCACTATTCTAAAGCATATTGGGTTGTATGGCAAGTTTCTACTATTCTTAGTGTAATTAAACAGACCTCAGTTGAACTATTTGGGTTAACATTCCAGAAGTTCTTCCAGTACTTCATAGTATCTGCTGTAGTTGGGAACTAGCAATGGACAGAGGGGTCTCAAAAATCACTCTGATGAAAGAGCTATGAAACAGATTTTTACAAGTGTGATATTTCAGTTCAATTTTTGAGCAATGTTATGAACACTGAACAGACTTTTTTCCCCCCTTGAACTTATTTGTGTAAGCTTGGAGCTATTCAGCAACTGTGCTTCCCAAATCACTGGTTTTCAAGCAAATGAATCCTTCTACCCCTGTCTGCATATAACCCTGAAAGGAAACCCATGGCCCTAGAGTCAAGTTTGACTCATAGGCCCTATGCAACAGAATACGACTGCCCCATGGTCTTTCAAAGGCGCTACATCTTTGCAGAAACAGAGCTGCCGGGCTTTCTTCTGTGGATCCTCTGGGCTCAAATTGGCTACCTGAAGACCAGGAGTCCAGTGCAAACTGTTCATGTTGCTCAGGGACCTTGATTATTACATAGCTTTCTGAAAGGATCTCAATCTGCACACTACTTGCAGTTGTAGATTAAAAATCCAGTTCTTTCTGCTCATTCACAATTCTTAGTACTGAACTAGCTACACCACCACCAACAACATTATTTGGTTACCATGCATAAAGCATCAGGAGGCACATCATAATCAGAGGTGGGGATTTGTATCTGGAGATTTGTAGTGAAAATCTTTGCTTCTTGGGAATTTATACCACCACATAGTAATATATTACCGAATTTTAATTGGGTAGTCACTGCACAGCTGCCAAATCAAGATTTATCATTTTCACTGGATAACAAGGGATTTTATGTCATATTTTTGCACTGAACCCCTGAGTCTAAAATGTAAGAAAGTTTTATATTTATAGGAAATATATCAAGTTAAAACTTTATCTAACAATACTTCAAGTTCCCTACCTAAAAAAATACCTGGGTAACTTTTAGAAAGGTAGATTCCTTGATCTTCCCACAAAGATGTTGAATCAGTAAATATGGAGTAAAGCTCAACAATATACACTTTCAATAAGATTCAATGCCCTGAAATTTGTAGGCTACTAATTTAGATTTTACAGGTTATAAAATTTCTCTTTCCATTAGGTTCAAAGCTATGGGTTCAATTTCAACTGAATATCAATTCAATTTCAATATCCATTTTTTGATATTTAATAGGTTCATAGTTCTTTTCTATTAAAATTTTATAGTGAAGTGACCTGATCTCTGGAGGCCTCCACAAATGAAACAAGTGAAAATTAGAGAAGCATAAAAATTCTGTTAATTGGCATATTAATTACATCATGTGCTTCTAGAAATAAAACATTTAAAAAGAGAAAAACTGGACCTCTTACCGAATATATATAGATAACTTTCAGCTAAAGCCTGGCATGCTACTATAACTATATTTAGACTGAACAAAGACTTCTGCTTTTTATTTTAAATTTCCTACCTACCCATATGTTTAAAAAATCTTAGACACTTTAAAAGGTAACATTAAAAATGTTATTTTAGGAAGATACTCATTTGAGTATGTTTCATCTGCTAAATAATGTTAAAATGAGTCATATTCAGTTTGCAATGTTAGTTATTTTAATAATTTGAACGTAATTCTATTTAGCACTATTTACATGGGTGCTCAAAATATACATATCCTTGTTTAAATCTCATTATGTTTTTAATTGTTTTCTGTTTGTCATTTCCACAGTTGTTTTTTCTGCAAGTGTTAAATCTGGAGGTTTTGCCAAGTGGAAAGACAAACAAAGGGATGGAAGTATATTAATTGCAGAAATAAAAATTAATATGCATATCTGCAGTGTATGAAATTATCTATGGACTATCAACACTTAATTGGAATGTTGCTATATAATTTTTAATAGATTCTCTTTCCCACTTCCAGGGAAGGCTAATTAATACCTTACTTTTCTTCTCATCTTCCACATCATGCATTTACACCATCCTATCTCCAACTGAAAGAATCCTGGTAGTAGTGTTTCAATACTTAGCTTCAAAGTAACCAAGGGATCAGTGGTTAGAACCCAACCGGTGCTCTATGGGAAAAAGATAAGGCAGTTTGTTTCTGTAAAAATGTACAGCCTAGGGGCTGAGGCCCAGTGATGTAGTGGGTGTGCGTGGGACTGCGGCCCACTGGGTTGGAGGTTCAAATCCAGCAGCACTCTCCAGGAGCAAGGCTGAGTCTCCTACTCCCACCACCAGGAGGCAGTGAGGCACCCCCCAAAAATGTATAGCCCAGGGCAGCATTGTGCTGGAATCAACTCCTTGACTATAGGTTTGCATTTATGCCCCCCGGTCCACTACTTTAATCCATGCAGGGGAAGGGAAATAGTAGATATAGGTCAAACATATTGCCTTATTCTTGTCTTCATAATTTAATGCAGGTGCTAGTTCTTCTCCCGACAAAGGTCATCTTTCAATTGTCGCTGAATCAGATATGACCCTCAGAGTTAGCCCTCTCTGTGTCTCTGTGAGTCTTGCCCTTGTCAGAAACTGTTTTTCTACATTTTGCATCACCCTTCCTACGTAAACCTCGTTATTGGTGTTAGGTACTCTCGGGCTGGTTCTGAATCATAGAGACACTATGTACAGCATCAAGCAGAGCCCAGGTGAACCCTCATAATTGCTCTTATGTTTGATCCCATTGTCAATTCATATGTGCATGCTACTCCTCAAAGTAGCATCCTTGC
The DNA here is from genome assembly GCA_004026705.1 of Nesogale talazaci. Lineage (NCBI taxonomy): Eukaryota > Metazoa > Chordata > Mammalia > Afrosoricida > Tenrecidae > Nesogale > Nesogale talazaci. Next base: position 30,531 of record PVJH01021391.1, on the reverse strand, counting down.
TTTGCAATAGTTTAAAAAAGTTTTGATCAACAGAAGATTTACCCCGTACAATGCATCCTTGGATTCCTTGACTGCTGCTTCTATGAGCATTGACTGTGAATCTGTGATAGATAGATTTCTGTGCCAAGTAGGCCTCCATAGCAACATGTGGGTTGAGTTTAATAAGGACCAAACTTGATTGGAGGGTGACTGAGATGAACACTTTTTTTAAATAAATCATTTTAATGGGGCTCATACAACTCTCATCATGATCAATACATAAATCAATCATATGCATATCATATTTGCACACCTGTTGTCATCACTGCACCTGATATATCCTCCCTCCACTTAGGCTCCCAGTACCCCATATTTCCCCTCCCTCCCCACTCTCCCTCCCCTTCCCCCATGAACCCTTAATAATTTACACATAGTTATTACTTGTTCATATCTTACTCTGTCTGATGTGTCCCTTCACCCACTTCTTTTTGAGGCCAGCATCCCATCTCGCTTTTTTCCTGGTGATCAGACCAGCATGCTGCTGCTTGGGCTATTTCTTTACCTCCATTGTGTGCTGCACTACCTGTGGGCAAGTCAACCTGTGGATAGTGTCACTCTTTTGAGACCTGCTTTGCCATGCTGCCGGTGGATCATGTTCAAATGCCCCCATTGCTAAAGCTCGACACCCCATTGGGGCCTGTTTTACTTCACTCCTGTGCTGCTGCTAACTGTTGTTGCCCCACCCCACTGTCTGCTGCCTGTGAGATGATTGCAGCTGTCTTGCCTGAAAGCAGACTCTACTGTCTGCTTCTTTGACCTTGGACCTGCAGTCTTCCTGAATTGAAGGACTTTTGGTATAATGACTGTTCAATGAATGTGAGTTGAACTGAGCTCTCTGTACTGATATGCCATTATATTAATTGGCCATTACATTCCTTCCACTATGTGAAATTATCTATCTATCTATCTATCTATCTATCTATCTATCTATCTATCTATCATCTATCTATCCATCCATCAATCTATCTCTCATCTATTTATTCATTAGTGTCCCTGGATTTGTTTCTCTAGTCAATCCAGTCTAACACTGGATCCAAGAAAGATTAAATCTTTGCTAATATATATTCCCTCTGCCTCGCATAATGTTACTTTTTGGCCTAGTTGTGAAATTTTTTGCTTTTTTGTTGTAACATAGGACATGTTTTTTTTCTTTTTCCCTCTACTTTATTAATCACTATGTCCTTCTCTGGGAACTAATCTCTCCTGTTCATAGTTTCAATGTTTGTGACTGCTCCTTTCTGCCAAGGAATATTCTGGCTGAACTTTTTCCAAGACATTTATTTGTTCTTTTAGCAGTTCATGTCAATTTATTCTTTTCCAGTACCATAATTCAAATACATTGCTTCTTCTTTAGTGTTCTTTATTCTTGTCCAATTTCCACATGCATAGGGCATACTTTAAAATAATTTGGCATGGATCAGATTGTTAATAAGCCTTCCTCTAATCTTGATACCATATTCTTCACTTTCTATGCTATCACATGAGCAGTCATGAAATCATGGTAGATATTTGCTGTACCATGATAATTATCCCCTCTTAGCTGCTGTAACATTAGGGTATTTGTTTAAACTGCTTCTGGTAAAAAAAACAATGTTGACCCACGGCTTGGAGCTTAGTCTGAACACAATCTTCTGCATTTAAAATCCTTTGAGAAATACCCAAAATACTCTTGTTCCTTCAACTGTCTTGAAGATATTTAAGCCCATGCCATAATTAGCATTAAGATCTCCCTTCATATGTTCTTCCAATTCAATGCTATTTGTTTCACTGGAATTCCGTTGCTCTATATCCACACATTGTTATCACAGATCCCCAGTGAATATGAAGAAGGCATGAAGGTGATGTTAATGCTCCCTTGTTGGCCATAATGTTCTCCTTGGTTAGCTTTGGTTTGCCAGGCTGCTCTTCCATTCTTGTCCTGTTTGTACTTCCCATTGTAACCTGTCCAGCATGGATGACTATACTGATATTCAAAATGCTAGTGGCATAGTGTTCAGCTCTGAAAAACTGATGAATTGTGGGGCATATTTTAAAGCCAAACCAAGAAAACACTATATTGCCCTCTAGCTGGTTTCTGAATTATAGCAACCCTACTTAGTGTGTCTAGAGCTTTGCCAATCTTTACCAAAACAGATAGTCTTAACTTTTTCTCTGGAGTAGCTGGTGGGTTTGGAGTACTAATCTTGGAGCTGGTAGGCCAACACTTACATGCCTTGCCACTGGAGCTCTTTAAGGGGTAGTGGTGCCTATTTAAATGCCCTATCTAGTGTGACAACCATGAAACACACTCATTAGAACTTGGACTATAGGGGTAGCTTGACCTATGGCTTCAGTCGTTGCCTTCTGGAATTTACCCCAGGTTTTGTCCTGGCCTCACATACCACCTTGATCTCTAATGAGCCAAAGATGAAGGTGGTGAAGATACTGGCCAGTCCATTATTGAGAGACATGGGAACACTCTGACTGTTCCTGTAACTTTGATAACCTTGCTGACATTCCTTAGAACTACACTGTAATCTAAGACTCTTCTTTTTGTTCCCACGCTCCTTCAAAAGACTCAGATCTGCATCATGCTCTAATGACTCTACCATGTTCCTTTGGTCCTTTCCCTATATTCTCTCCATTGGTTTCTCGTAATTCAATTTCATGTCTAACTAACTCAGCTTCTGGGAGGACCTGGAGTCTTCCAAAAGGTGGAAAGTTGGAGATTTGAGACTGATGGATATACTATTTCAAGTCTCAATACAAGTTTCTTAGGTTTCCACTCTTTGGGAAGTGGAAATGCTCCATTATTATTCTGATTGATAGGGGAGGGATAAGTAGACACTGACGTAAAATGGTGGCTCACAGCTTTCACCGTCGTAACCTGGAATAATATCCTGGTGAAGGGAAATGTTCTAGCAGACACAATATTGTCAGTAATTGAAAGGTGTGGAGAAACAAGGCCTATAAATGACAGCAGAGTTGTCTTGCTATTACTTTTTAGAGATACTTTACAAAGAGGTAAGCAGACATGGCAATCCATTAGGAAGCAGTTAACACCAAAGACCCTGTGGGAACTCATGAAGAAGCCCTTTTTTTTGTAGTGGATGAGCAGATGGGGCAAAAGTGAACATAATCATCACAACTGCTGACGTCCAGAAAAGACTGAATTCTCATTCGAGGTGAATCTGTTTTGCAAAGGTCAGAATCCTAGAAGGGACATAAGGAATTGGACATTTGGTTGATTGCAGTCTTAATTATCCACTGCTTCTATACATATAAAAAAATCTCACAGTGGGTGATTTTAACAAGCAGTAATTTATTCTTTGGTGATTTGGAGGGGCTACAAGTTTAAAGTCATGGCACCACTCTAAGAAAAAGCTTTTTCCTCTTTCTCATTTTGGGGAGAATTTATTTTTCTCTTTTCAAGATCTCTGTCCTCAACATTCATTGGAGAACTCTGTGTATCTTGACAGTAAGTTTCTTCTGTGTCTAGGATGAGAGCCTCCATACGTGAACCTTGATTCCCAATATGCTCCACTCCTGGCTCTTCCTTTTTGGTGATTGTAGGTCTGTCACTGTTCAGTCTCTCTTGTACGATATAAGTTGAGGGCTGAGCTTTGGTGGCCTAGTGGTTGTGCGCAGGACTGCAGCCCACTGGGCTGGTGGTTCATTTCCAGCAGCAGCTCTCCAGGAGCAAGGCAAGGCCTCTTACTCCCACCAGAGGGCAGTGATGCCCTCCCCTCCCCCCCCGAAAAAGATATAATTTGATTGCAAGGAAATTCCCTTTACCTCAGAACAGGACTGAAATCTGAGACAGGGTCTTACATGCCTCATGGATTTCCTTAGGGCTGATTTGCTGATCACATCACAGCACATCATGAGGGATAATCACATCATTATATAACTGCTAAATTATATCATTATATAATTGCCAAAGCACTGAGCACAGTGGTGGTAGGTTTCTGGAGTGGTTTACCTCTGGCCTTGCTCCTCAACTCTGAAGGAATTCACACAGCAGAAGTACTTTTGCAAATTCAGGTAGCTTTTATGAAGGAAAGGGTAGTTTCAGCTATAATAGTCTCAAAAATACATGGCACCTCTCAAAAGTATGCAGATCATGTGGGGACTTCGCAAAAGTTCATGGCTGAAGATGGCTACTTCAGGGGAGAGGGAAAAACCACCTGAAAAGAACACCAGAACAGGAGTGTGGAACCTTGCCAAGGCAAGGGTAGGAGCCAGGAGCAGGAAATTCTAAAAGACCACCCTGAGAATGCAGCCCAAGAGGGTCTACAGGTTCTTAAGGGCACTCACATGGCAGAGATTACCCCCTCCACTTGCAGAGCACCCCTGAAAGAGAGAAGGCTCTGTTCTAAGCCTGTGCTGTTTATCCACTGGTTGGGGAGGTGTGGTTGAGAGTGTTGATTGACCTTATTGGTTGAGTTTAGATGTAACATTGGTGTGGGTTCAGTTTTCCCTTCACCTGGGGCTTGGTGACTTTGGTCTGTGCATGCCCAACTTTGGATTTTCTCATAGATGTCTAATTACTGTACATGCTATTTTCCCAACCCCTTTATTGTAGCAGCATTAGCTAGTTTTCTTTTAGTGTAGGCATTTGGTGGAGATAGCCCCCTTTATCCCTACTCTACCTACCTTTTTAATGACACAACCAAGGAGACACATATTGCCAGGGGAGGGGTACACAACTCAATCCATGACAAATGACCTTGGTAATTTTGGCTCCAGGTAGACTATACTGATGTTGTAGGCTATCTGACATGACCTTTCTTCTTTATTATAGCTAGAACCTACCCAGTCTTGAAAAATGCTTGTAACAGGTATTTCCTTTTAGAATTAGCTTCAACTCCTTTCCTTTCTGCAAGGATGCTACTTAATATTAAAATTTAGCCTAACACAAGTGGGGGGTTTTCTGGAACTGGTAAAGGAGAAAGATACTATATACAGCCAAAATATTTCAATGATTATCGAGCATGTACCCACTGGACTAAGGAGAGCATTTCTGTGACTAAATTTTCAGTGGGTGTAGTCAAAGGAGTTAAAATGCTAGACTGGATGGAGCAGAATTCATTGATTGAGAGGAATGTTTTTTAGGACAGAAAATGTACTGCCCTAATAGGAAACTCAGAGGAACATGACAAAACTGTTACAGAAAAATAAAGTCAACTCTCCTTCAAGTGGAACTACCCAATTTTCCTTTATTTATGTTGAAAGAAGGAAAAAGTAACTTATGTTACTCAGGGAATTGGGTATTCTGATTATGTAAGGACAGAGAAACAATCAGAGGATTCTCTTCCAGGTCTGCACTATTTGTGTTTCTCCTCAGTTCACATGAGTGTAGAAAACCGGACACAGAACTAAGCTCATTAACGTCAAAGGGTCACTAAGAAATAGGGGTGAGGTGGTGGTGCTAAGATAATAGATGTGTCGTAGCACCTCTGCTAGAGTGTTGCCCCTTTCTGAATCCTGGATAAGGTGTCTCACAATGGAGGCAGTGCATCAGTGGACTCCCTTAGCTGATTTAGCAGTCACTGCCCTAGTTGCTGAATATATAAAACTGGAAGTGATTACCTTCACAGTTGTTGCAATGTCACTACTTATTATTTGACTAGTGGAATAAGAGCTATACTGTGGAGGGTAGAGGAGATTAATGTCATCATTAAAGATCCAAATATTGAAGCTATTATCTAAGCACAAAATTCATTGCCATCAAGTTAATTCTGATTCATAGTGGCCCTGTAGGAAAGAGTGGAACGGCATCTGTGGGATTCTGAGGTGGTAGAGCTTACAGAGGCAGAAAACTCCAGCTGCTGCTCTTAGACTGTTGGCCTACCGTTCGCAGCCCATCTCATAGCCTACTCTTCCACCAGAGCTTCTTATTTATTATTTGCTCTTTTTGGTCTATCTGCTACTAAGCCGGTCCCTTCAAAATCTCCTTCCTGAAGAATGATTATAGATTACTGCAGCCTTAAACATGAAGTACTCTCTCTATTACGGGTATTCTAGCTAATGTAGTATCATTATGAGATCAGGTTAATAATGTCGTGGCTACATGATCTACTCTCGGGGATTTGGCAAACACATTTTTCTACAGTTCATTTAGAAATACAGATAAAAACAGTTGAAAACTATTTAATCTCTATTATAGATGGAATGACCTTGTTTCAGAAATGAAGGGCCATGGAAAAGTGGCATTTTTATACAGTTTTGCTTCTGGGATATATTCCATTTCTTGTCTTAATAATAATAATGTGTGTTAAATCTGAAAATTAAACTGTGTGAATATTCCACAGAACATAATGTAGATCTATCACAACGATGACATTGTGCTGTTGACTTTTATGCAGCCTGTCTAATACCACACATGATGTCTCTCTTGAGGGATCAGTCTTTCCAGAGAATATAAGTATATAAAAGTAAGTTTTTTTCATCATTGCTTCTAGGGGCACTCTGTTCATAGTTCTTCCAAAAAACATGGAGTTGCCTTGTAGCTATCCATGGCACTTTCAATATGCTTCACCCGCACAGTTCAAATGCATCCGTTCTTCATTGGTCTTCCTTATTTAATGTCCACCATTCACAGCAGCAATGAAAAATACAATCTCTTAGGCCAGGCAGACCTTAGACCTCAAGTTGTTTTTTAGTATTCCAAAGGGGTCTAGTGCAAGCAGATTTACCTAATGGAACTTGTCTTTTGATTTCTTTGCTGCTTCCATAAGCATTGACTGTGGATTCAAACAAGATAGAATCCTTGACAACTTCAACCTTTGACATTATCTTTTGTTCCATTGGTGAGAATTTGGGTCTTCTATATATTATGTGGTAGGCCTTACTGAATCACCTACGCTTGATAAATGGGAGGTAGCCCCTATAGAGTTTTACATATTTGATACTTCCATGAAATTTATGCCTACAGTGGTCAGGTACCTATTCTAATATAAAAATGAATGATTGAATGCTGCTGTTTCTACTGCAAGCAAGGAATCACAGCACTCAGTAGACATTTTTGAATCATGGATGCAATACATTCTGGAAATGGAAGCACCTCTTTGATCTAGCACTGGGTGAGGTGGAAGGCTGGCAGCCATAAGTGGAGGCTGGAGCAGATCTGACCCTTCAAAAGCTCCAGGCTACAATGCAGCAAAGCTACTAATCGGGCCATTTCATCTAACAAATCTTGTGGTGTTGGATGTGGGAAACAGTAGAGAATCCTTTCTCTCTTTCCCTCCACCTCTCTCTCTCTCTCTCTCTCTCTCTCTTACTCACACACACACACACACACACATACACAGCATGGATTATGTCACAGTCCACTGGAGAACTGGAATGTAGACCCTTGAAATTCTGAAGCAAGATCATTTTACTTATAATAGACAGAAGTACACATTTTGAAAAACAGCTCTTGGCATCTTCATGGGACCTGGTAGAGATAAAATACATGGTTTTGTAGCAAGCGATCAATCCTGAAAATCCCTCTCATAAACTGTGTTTTCAAACTTTCTACATTGGATTGGATCCACAGTGCTAGATATGAAGTTAGCAGTATAGTAAGAAGTACCTACCTCATATCACCACTGTGATTGCACCAGGACCTTTTCCCTAGTTGGTATCCACGTAGGATTGTATACAAAGTATTGATGGAACAGAAGAATGCATGATCTGAAAATTGAACCGTGTGGCTTTGTCTGCAAACATCATTTAGATTCATCACAATGATGACATTGGGCTAATTATATAGGATCCACAAGAGTTGACTGTTACAGTGTTGTTGTTAGATGTCACAGAGTAGATTCCTGTCCATAGCACCCCTGTGCATAACATAACAAAATACTACATTATCCTGCATTAGCCTCACACTTGGGAGGCTTACAGAGCATGTGAAGGAACTGTTTGGGTAAGCTTCAGCAATTGAGTAAGTACATAATTAGTTTTCCTGTTGTAAGTATGAAAAAAAAAAACAAGTACAAGAAAATAATTTTTTTTACCTGTAGGAAACAAATAAGAGATGTCCTGACTAAATTAGACTATAGTGTGTTTTCTACTTAACTATTCTGTTTTTCATGTTTACCACAGAATTTTTATTTGTTTCGGAGAGAATTAAGTTCATTATTAACACTGTTAACTTTCTCTATTTAAAATAGTGAGGCCACAAGCAAATTTTTAAATGCTATGCCCCAGTTGCTAACCTAAAAACTGGTATCCACATATGTTGACTCACTTATCTTCAATTACTTGCAAAAATGGATAGAGATTAGGAGGTGCTGTGAATTTATGCATACTAATAAAATCTTAAAATAAAATGTTCCCATGTGCAACTTCCAGTCTTATTGATTTATTTGATTGAAAATTATTTATTGAATTAATTATTGAAAATTAATTATTGAAAAGTCTTTATTTGATTGAAAATTACTTGAGAAAGATGAAATCATAAGTCACTTTACATTTACTGAAAGCCTGTAAGCCACATATCTCAGGTGTGAAAGTGACGAAGCCTCATGTTGAAAGGAAATAATTTGAGGAAACAACACAGCCAACATTTCAGATACATCCCCAGAAAGAATGCTGACAATTTTATCTCCAATTGTTCCAATAAAATGCTCCAATTGTTCCAATAAAATGCTCAACCTTAAAAATACATTTCTACTGTCATTGCATTTTTATCAAGTTCCATTTAGCTTCATAGTTTCAACTACATTCACTCATTTTCTATTGTGCATATTTAATCTGAACTCTTTTTCTGCTATGACTTATTGATTCATGCATTCATTCAGCGATAAAAAAAGCATAATTTACTATATGCTGGTTACCTGCTCTCAAAGAATGATTCCTACACATTGAACCTCCACTCAGGTACTCATTAAACACAAGAACACTTTATTCTAATAATCCAATATTCTGAGATGGCCACCTTCCTGACACAATCACAATCACTGAAGATAAAATGGGTGTATAAGCAAATGTGATGAAGAAAGTGAATGGTGCCCAGCTATCAAAAGATACAGCATCAGGTGACTTACAGGTTTGAAAGTGAACATGTGCTCATTTAACTGAGAAGCAGCAAAGCCCACATGGAAGATAGACACCAGCCTTTGTGATCATGAGGTGTCAATGGGATCAGGTATAAGGCTTCAAAAGCCCAGAACAAAACATCAGGTCAATGAGAATGAGGTGGAGGGATGTCCGGAGTGGAAACCCAAAGTCATTCTGTAGACAATTGCATGTCCTCCTGCAGAAGAGTCTCAGGGAGGATATGTGCCAGTCCAGGTGCAGTATAGCATGAAATATGTAGCTTCCATTATCATGGCCCTAATTCCACCTTACAAATCGAGCTAGAAAAGAGTAGGGACATGGGTACAGATAAAAACTGGAAACACAGGAAATTCAGGACAGATTGAGGACCTCAGGGACAAAATTGAGAGTGCCATACCAGAAGCGTAAGGAGAAGGTGGGGGAGTATGGGTTACCTATCACAATGAGCTACTTATAACCCTCTCCCAGGAGAATGGGTAACAGAAAAATGGGTAAAGGGAGATATCTGTCTGTGCAAGACAAGAGAAAATAATAATTTCTAAATTATCAAAGGTTCATGAGGGAGGGAGGTTGGGGGTGGTAGGGAGGAAATGAGAAGCTGATACCAAGGGCTCTAGTAGAAAGCAAATGGTTTGAGAATGGTCATGGCAACAAATGTGCTTGACACAGTGGATGGATGGATGGATTGTGATGAGTTGTATGGCCTGGGGGGGTCAGGGGAAAAAGAGTTGTATGAGCCCCCAATAAAATGATCTATTAAAAAAAGAATGATTCTTACCAATGTAATATAAAATACAATGTAATGTGATACACTAAATGAACAGGTCATATTTTACCAATGAAGTAACTGAAGTAAATAAAGCTTTAGAAACTTCTTCAGCACCATAGGCTAGGTAGTCTGGATTTAGAGCTCACAATTTTTTTAGATTTTACTTTATTGGGGTTCTTACACCTCTGATCACACTCCATACATATATCCATTGTGTCAGACACGTCTCAGCATAGGTGGTCATGCTTTTAACCACTAGTATTCTTTTACACTCTTCATTATCTTGTATCAATTTCCACCTCTATGGTTATGATTTTATTGATGTTCAAGTTATGCTAACCATAAAGCCAAAGGAAGAAGACCTTCAGGGGCTAGTTACTTATCCTTTTTATGGATCTATGGAAAATTATTCCGAGCCTCAGACTATTTCCAATTTTATTAGAACTTGTTTATTTTATTATAAGTAAGTTATAAATGAAAGGTGTTCTGATTGACATAATCGTTATTGAATTTTAGATATGAAAAGTACAGACGTAAAAGGTCACAAAAGAGATAAATCAATAGAGACAAAAAGATCAGTCATTTTCAGTGAATGGAACCAATGGAAATGAAAAGTAGGAGTTTAAAGGTAGAGATTTTCATCTGGCATTACGGAAATATTTCAAACTAGAGAAACTAGATGATTGTGGAACATCATGAGTATACTAAAAGTCAGTACATTCTACATAAAGTGAAAAAGAAAGAAAAAAAGATAGTTTCTCTTTTTAAAAGGAAAAAGTAAGTCTGTGGCCCATGGTAGTAAAAAGGTTTTAAAAAAAATTCTAGCCACTATTTAGGTGTTATTGTAAACCTGTAGCATGATTTGAAGTAAGATAAGTAAATGAGTATGCTGAAAGAATAAGCTGACAAAGCGTCTATCACTATTTGAATATCCTGGACTGGGTGTGGATATCCTGTGATCATTTTGGGTTTGTGCAAGGCTTTGGCTTCCGAGTTCCATGCATTCATATATTGCTTCCTCTATGGCACTGTGACAGCTCACACTTGGATCCTGGTTTTCCTAGAACACAAGGGTTACAAGTCTGTTTGAACACAAACCTTTCCCATTGAGTTCTGAACTATTGAATCTCTCCCTTGATTTACTTTGCCCTCAACAACAATGTCAAATTTTGAATTCATCCATAATTCAGCTCTTCTACATGAATTCATTTTAAAATAAATATTTCATTTTAGAATGTATTTAAATTTACAAAGACTCCATGAAAATAGCAATCAAACCTATTGCTTTCCAGTTGATTCCAATTCATGTAACTCTACAGGAGAGACGAACTGCTCCATTAGGTTTGGTGAGATGTAAATCTTTTTTTTCCCCAATCATTTTATTGGGGGCTCTTACAAATCTTATCACAATTCATTTGTACATATGTTGCCATCGCCATTTTCAAAACATTTTCTTTCTACTTTAGCCCTTGGTATCAGCTCATCCCCACCGACCCCCCTCCTCCCTCATGAACCCTTTATTTTCTTTTCAAGTCTCACATCAACTACTGTTTCCCTTCACTCACTTTTCTGTTGTTCATACCCCAACCCCCAGGAAGGGGTTATATGTAGATCATTGTTATAGGTTCCCCCTTTTTTGGGGCATCACTGCCCTCTAATGGTGGGAGTAGGGGGCCCAGCCTTTGCTCCTGTGGAGAAACTGCTGGACTTGAACCTCCATCCCAGTGGGCCGCAGTCCCGTGCACAACCACTATGCCACCGGGGCTCAGCCCGGTTCCCCCTTTCAGTGGTCACCTTCCCCTTCCCCTGCTGGTATTGTTGCTCTCATTAGTGCTCCTAAGAGGTTTATCTGCCCTGGATGCTCAGTGTTGCCAGCTTTTATCTATGCCAGTGTACATGCTCTGGTCTAGCCAGATTTGTAAGGTAGAACTTGCATCATGATGTTGTTTGTGGGGGGCAGTGCATTAAAGAAGCAGAGGAAAGTTGTATGTTTCATTGGTGCTAGATTGCACTCCAACTGACTCAAATCTTTCCTGTAACCCTTCAGTAAGGGATTTCCAATTTTCTACAGATAGGTTTTGGTTCTCCACTCCGGGCCACCTCCCACCCCATTTAAGAGAGAAAACTATCTCTTCCTTTTCCTCAGATTGGATGATAGGTTTAAATTTAGCAAACACCTGCTTTCTCCCTAATACTTGCATCTTCCAGAAATATGCTATTTGACACAATTAATAAATGGATATGGATGCATTGTTATTAAATAAATTCCATGCTTTATTCAGAATCTTTTAGCGGTCACTTAAAATCCTTTACCTGTTCCAGGAGGTCATTTAGGATTTGACATTACGTGTAGTCATCCTGTATCCTTAAGTTGCTCTCTGCAGAGACTCTTCTCCAATATTTTTCTTCCTTTTTACTTTGATAATTTTGTGAAACACTCTTCTGGTATCTTGCCGTGTCTTGCCAAGTTATTTTCTGTTATTTGACAGAGACAGATGAGTACTTTCATGCCTGAATCAGGCTGTTGAAATATTTCAATTGTCATTCCATTGGTGCCTTGATCTTACCTTTTCACGTGTGCCTTCAGAACACCTTGGATCTCTTTCAATAGCATAGATTGTTTATCATATGGTTCGTCTCCTCTCTGAGAGCCTTCTGTAAGGGGGGGGGATGTCTGGTTGCCCCTAATTCACAATGGTATGATTTTTTTTCTGTAATATCTGATAGGTGATCTCTTCAACACCTTCTGATTACACAGGTTCCTGTGTTTCTTCCATGTGGATTTTGTTGCTTTTCTGCTAGATGGCCCTAGTTTATTTTCAAGCTTTTAAGGCCCCAGAGTCTATTTCCCTTGATAGGTGGGCACCATCAGCTTTGTTTGCCACATTTGGTTATGCACCCACTTTGTCTACAGCAATCATGTCTGGACAGGCTGGTGTGCTTCTTCCAGGTGGGCTTTGTTTTTTCTCAGATAGATAATCACTTGTTTATCTTAAAGTTTTTAAGGCCCCAGATACTATATCTTTTGATAGCTGGGCACCATGGGCTTTGCTTACAACAATGCTTTTGCTTCTGCTTTGTCTTCCGTGATTGTGTTGGGAAGATGAGCATCTCAGACTTCCAAATTATTAGAGTAAAGTGTTCTTGTATTGGGGGCGTACTTGCCAACTCCCATTCTATTCTCAATATTTCCAATGTTCACAATCTAAGCACCATTATTAGTGCATATTAATTGCACTTTTAATCACGTCATACCATCAAAGTTGGTAGAGTTTTTCAATTTCTTCACCACTAGCTTTTTTTTTATTTGTGTAACTTTTAATGTCCATCACTAACTTTAATGATTGGTGTGCAACTTTTAATAATAGTTGCATCAGTTGATCTTCCTTTTAGGAATAAGTATACTTATGTGTATTTCAAAGAGCATCGCACTTCAATCTAGGTTTTTTTTTTTGGGGGGGGGTATCCCTGCTCTCCGGCGGTGGGAGTAGGAGGTCCAGCCCCACTGCTGGAATTGAACCTCCGTCCCAGTGGGCCACAGTCCCGCGCACAACCACTACGCCACCGGGGCTCAGCCCTCAATCTAGATTTTTAATGTTGTTTTTGAATGCTGATATACTACATCTTTAATTTATCACTCAAATTAGGAAATCCATAATGGAAAGGCAGAGGAAATTTGGAGAAAATGTACCAATTTTAAGTTTCTGTATATTTAACTTATCTATTTCAATGTAGAAACTTCAATACATTTTTGGAAAGACTCAAAAATTAGTTGTTTTTTTTAAACTACCGAATTGACATATACTTTGTGTACTATACAATTCAACTCTTTAAATACATTAAAATAATTGTATTTGAATTATTTAAATACAATTAAAGAAAGAGTTAAAAATGTGCTTTAGATACCTTTCTTCATTCCTCTGTCCACTGGTGAATAACTCCCATTTATCACCACCCAAACTCCCCTATCACAACCTTAAGGACCTAATAGCACTCTAGTTACTGTTTCTAGTAGTTAGCTTAGATTTTATATAATGAAAGTCTTACAAAGCAATCAATAGCAGCAACAAATCCCAACACAAATAAATTAAGTCTAAAAAATATCAGAAAATAATAAAAACTAAAAATTTAAAATGGGTTAAAGGAGAAAGCAAATGGTAATACATTCAATTCTAAGCTAAGTATGTCTGCAATGACTCATTTCTAAAAGCTATATGAGTACTAAACTATTCACATGCTTCATAAGGATCTGAAGGATTCAATGTAGACCTACTATGTATGGGGAGACTGAAAATAGGTTTGAGGAGTGAGTGTCACTGAAAAATAGGTGCTCAGGACTTAAGCTCTAGTGAAACTCAGTTCCCTTCTTTAGTCTTTGGTTGTATTATTTCCATTCCTTGGATCATGAGGGCTGATATATTTCTTCCAGGTTGACTTATCTGACACATCACTAAGACGCCAGCTTGTTTTAAGATGAACCTTTAAGGGCCCAGGTGTTACTGTTGCTGAGAGCCAAGCACCATGTGCTCTCTTCAAAAGATTTTGCTGTAGCCTCCATCTCTTCAGTGCTTAGCTCATGAGGATAAGTACAGATCAAGGCCAATCCTGAGAGCTAATTGTCTTTAAATTAAGGATTATATAAAAATCAATTTTGATATATAGAATCTGGAATTGGAAATTGGTTGTAGTGAATAGAATAGTGAAACAAAGATATTCTGACCCTACACAATGCTTTCATACTGGTTTTAGAACAGAAGATATATATAAAAAATATATGGTTACCAAACTATAGGTTATAAACCTGATACTCTTCCATTTTAAGTAAATACATATTTCTTGAACTTTTTCTAAATATAAGATGCTATGCTGGGCAATGAGAATATAAACATGTCAGGTGGCAGTCTTTGAGGAACTCATGGCTTCATGGAGACACAGGAATGCATTGCTCTGTGTATAAAGAAAGCTCATTCTTAGATTAGTGCTTTAGAGTTTCATGGAGATTGCCATATTAAAGATGGATATGGACTGGAAGGAAGATCAAGGACATTCCAGTTCAAAGGAGAACCTGGGCCAAGTGAGATGGATAACAGGGGGATGAACAGCTAAATCATTATCGAAACACCATTGTGGTATGCCTCATCTGGTTTCTCATGAACTCTGTAGGACAGAGGATTGCTGCGTAAAGTTGACAGGGTCTTATTCTTTAGGGAAGAAGACTTTTCTTTTTCACACATTTCTTTTATAGTTTGCTTGTCTTCAGTCCAAAAGGTATCAGAAAATAATAAACACTAAAACACGTCAAAGTAGGTGGATTTGAACTGTGAATCCTTCTGCTAACAGCCCACTTGCTTACCCACTCTTCCATCAGGATTCATTGAGACACATATCTGGGTTGGCGTATTGTCACAATGAGTACATGTAAAAAGAAAGGCTGGAAAAATGCCAAGTTGTGGAAGGAAGGTTAGATCCTTGTGAAGGTTTGGACTTCATCCAGAAAGGCGGCGTGATTCTCTCCTTGGCTTGAAATCCAGTGATCTAGATTTAATTAAGTTAGAATGGACACTAAGATTCAAAAAGTATGATGGAGGATTGAAATAATTCATGGAGAATTCCCTTTGTCTCTCTTTTAGTCAGAACAAAGAAATTTGGCAGCAATGAATTTTGTAAAATTTTGTAAGTAATACTGTTTTAGAATATTTCTATACTAAAAGTTTGTTTTTATCATATATTCTGTGGAGAAGAAAAAGGCAGTAGAGGTAATGTAAAATAGAATTTTGAAGGCTGTTTTGAAGACTGAGTTTGTGTGTTATGTACATACATGTGTGAATAAATAATATGCGTATATCCATTTTTGTTTGATCATGAAGTATTTATATTCATGTAAAATTGCTAACTTAAAGAGACTGAAATATGCTTACTGTATACTCAGACTTACTTGCTCAGCTTACTATATAATCAGACTAACCTCTTATTTTACATTCTTTCTATATTATTGTCATTGGTCACATAAGAGAAAATTAGTTACATTTCGATATCATTCATTAATCTTTACTAAAGAGCACACTTAACATATGTGAAATTGAAAGACCTCAAGAAAAAAATACAAGCCTTAAGTTGCAGTGTTGAAAGAGTTAGCTAGCAAAATATTGAATGGTGCAGGACGCATCAAAGGAAGATGGAAAGAATACACAGAATCACGGAACCAAAAAGAACTAGTGAACATTGCACCATTTCAGGATATACCAGATGAGCTAGAAATACTGCTGCTGAAGGAAGAAGTTCCAACTGCACTGACTATACTAGCCAAAAGCAAGGCTGTAAGAATTGATGGGATTCTCAGTGAAATGTTTCAATGTGCTGAGGAAGCACGGGAAGCACTCATTTGTCTATGAGAGGAAATTTGAAAGACAGCTATCTGGCCAACTGACTGGAAAAAGATTTACATTTGTGACCATTACAAAGAAGGTGATCCAGCACAATGCTGAAAAAAAAAATATATATATATATATATATATATATATACACACAAACACACACACACACACAAGTAAAATTGTGCTTAAGATCATACAATGGATACAGTAGTAGTTTGAAAGGGAATTGTCAGAAGTTCAGGCAGGATTTAGAAAAGTACATGAAACAAGTGATACCATTATTGGTGTCATATGGGTCTTGGCTCAAAGCAAAGAATAAAATAAGGATGCCTACTTGTGTTTCATCGACTATGCAGAGGCATTTGACTGTGTGGCCCATAATCAACTGTGGGTAACCTAGAGAAGAAGGAAAATTCCAGAGCACCTCATGCTGCTCATTCAGAACTTGTACCTATATGAAGAGGCAGTTTGTGAGAACAGAATAAAGACACACCACGTGGCTAAAATTCAGGAAAGGTGTGCATCAGAGTTATATTGTCCTATCATAATTACTCATTCTGTCTGCTGAGCAGATAGTCAGAGGAACTGGGTTATTAGAAGAAGATAGTGGCATTAGGATTGCAGCAAGGCTTATTAACAACCTTCAGTATGCAGATGAAACAAGCTTGCTAGCAGAAAATGAGGAGGACTTGAAGCAGTTGCTGATGAGGATCAAGGATTGGAGCCTCCAGTGTGGATTACAATTTAATGTAAGGAAACCCAAATCCTTGCAACTTGATCAATAGGTAACATCATGAAAAATGGAGAAAAGTTTTAAGTTGTCAAGGATTTCTTCTGTCTAAGATCCACCATCAATGCTCAAGGAAGATATCAAAAGACAAATTGCATTAGGTAAATCTGCTGCATAAGATCCCTCTCGAGTATTGAAAATCAAGGAGAAGATTTTGAGAACTAAGGTGCACCTGACCAATGCCAGGGTGCTTTCCATTATCTCCTATGTATGTGAAGTTGAGCATTGAATAAGGAAAACCAAAGAATAAACGAATCTGAATTATGGTGCTAGTGAAAAGCATTAAAAGTTTCATGGACGGCTAGATGCAACAAACTGATTTGAAGAAGCACAGCAGGGTACACCTAAGAGGCAAAGATGGAAGGATAATATCTTACATGCTTTGGACATCTTAGCGGGTGAAACCAGTTCTCAGAGAAGGGCACCAGGCTTAGTACATTGGAGGGGCAATGAAAAAGAGGAGTGACACAGTGAGGTGAGGTGACGTGGAGTGAGACAGTGGCTGCACCACTGGACCGAGGCATGGGAACAATTGTGAGGATCACACGGGATCCTGCAGGGTTTCATTCTGTTGTGAAGAGGGTGACTATGGGCTGGAACTAATTCACTGTCACCTAAGAGCAACACCAAAGACACACACTGAGATAAATCAATGACCCCACACAGCCTCATGTTTAGAGCTAGATGTTCAGTAAATAGCATAGCTCAAAATATAAGGTAGATGACTGAACACATTTTATCGGCTTACATAAACACCTAGATCAAATTGTTATTCAATTGTAATCTGGCATCCTAAATATCAGCATTAAAAGTTAAATCTTGTTTATTTTTTGCACTCCTATTTTTATGACACTAGAAAATATGTCTGTTTACTGTAGAACAAATGCAGTTTCCTTAAAACACTCTAAAAACATGCAAAAGTTCATGTTTGATAACGATAGGAGGGTTCCTTTAGGTAGGAGTTCTGCCTGGGATCCATATGTGACACAAACAGTGAACAATTGGGAACACTAGCTGATAATGAGATGATCATTTTTGGCAGGCTCTTTATATAGTTCTGGCAGAAGTGTAGTGATACATTAGTCATTTTCACGGAAAAGATACTGGTCCATGCCAGTCTCTTATTTAGGATGCCATCTGCACTTTTTATTTTTTTGCAATAAATTCAAAGAGAAAATAAATTCATTGATGGATACTATTACTATTTTTTAACGATCGCTTAAGGCAATCTACACTATCCTTAATGTACAACAATCTGCATTACTGAAATTGCTTATTGGCCATCCTCAGTAATTAGAGTACTGTATCAAAATTGTTACAAATTTACCCTTCCCATTTTATTTACATTTTGTTCATCATTGATTATCACAGGGTTCTTGGTTGAACCTCAGGGTTGACAGTGAGTTCTCCTTTTAATTTTATTGATTATGGAGCAGAGGAGCCCTAGTTAAGCATTTGGCTGTTAACTGCAAGGTCAGAAGTTTGAACCCACCAGCCACTCTGAGGGAGAAAGCAAAAGTTTCTACCCCCATAAAGAGTTGCAGTTTCTGAACCCCAAAGAGGCATTTCAACCCTGCCCAAAAGGATCAATTGCAGTTGAGTTTTGAGTTAGTGAATCATGGATCAACATCTTTGTTTTGGTTGCTGTGTTAGTCTGGGTAGACTAGAGAAACAAGTTCATAGACATGCATTGGATATAAGGGAAAGGTTTATATACAAGAGAAATGGAACATTCAGAAAGCATCCCAACCCAGTCTAGTTCAAAGTCGTAAGTCTGATATTAGTCCATACGTCCAGTACAAGTCTATAAAGTCTCCTTCCAACTCACGAAGTCACTGGCACCGCCAGGGGTCCCCTCATGGCTCCTCATTTCCAGGGTTCAGAGTCCATTAGCAGTATCCATTGGTGATAGAAACATCTCAGCACTGGCAGGGGTCTCTCTGTGGTTTTTCTGGCTTCAGAGGTCTGGTTCCATCAGGGTAAGGCCACGTGGCTTCTCCTCCAGCTTCTCCAGTTCCTTGGATGCTGCCATCTTGTCTAGTCATTCCAGTGATTCCCAACAACTGAGAAGATGGTCTCTCATCTCCATGAGGGAAATACCATGAGACTTCCCAGAATTCTCAAGAGAAAGTCATACCCCCACAGAGGCCTCATTGGCTATTCAAGGACTATCTCCGCAATGACAGACTAGACTCCACCTATACTTCCCAATCATGAAATTGACATCAAGTACATGACCGCCACAGTTGCCTTATCTGTGAAGATGGTAGTGTGAAACTGCAGTATTTTGGTTAGCATGGGATATATTTCTGCTATGGCTAGCAACAAGGTAATAAAAGTTTTAAAATGTTATAAAACATTTTGTGTCAGGCTTTTCAAATATGCGGATTTATTCACCTTGAATAAATAAATGCCTAGGTGAATAAAATGCATTAAACATAGCTTATAGTATTTTAAAATGAAGATTCTATGTCATATTCGTATACTGAACAAATCAGTAATAAATATAGAGGCACAGGTAGAATTACTTCTAACATAGTGAGGAGAAAAGCTAGTAGACCTGAACCAGTATAAAACAATTTGAAAGAGGAATGGGTTGTTACTACTGTTCTTCTGGGGGAGCTTTGTAAAAGATCAACTTAAATTCTCATCTACTTACCTAAAGACTGGCAGTTCAAAACCATCCTGACTCTCTACAGAAAAGAGACTGGGCAATGTGCTTCCATAAAGATTTTAGAATGTGTCAATTCTATTCTTTGACAAAGAAAGGAATAAATGACAACTTCAAGCTGAATAGAAAAATATTAGTGCTAAATACCTTAGTTTCCAAAATCTGTTTCCAACATCTTAGCCTAGAGGATGTTTAAAAATATAAATGTGGAATTGAATAGAATTTTGGAAGGGAAACTAAAGGCTTCAAATTGAAACTGTTTCTACTAAACCTGAATTTTTAAAAATAAAATGGGCTGAGCCCCGATAGCATAGTGGTTGTGCACGGGACTGTGGCCCACTGGGTTGGAGGTTCAAGTCTAGCAGCAGCTCTCCAGGAGCAAGACTGGACCTCCTACGCCCACCAACAGGGCAATGATGCCCCCCCCCAAAAAAAAATAAAATGTAATCTTGTCATACTGTAGTAGATTTCATGTTGCTTTTTTATTGGAAGTTTGACCACCAGTATCAGCCATGGTGGATCAGGAGTGAAAAACCCTAGACTGGTGTATAATCTCCTCTGGTTACACGACAGTGGAGAGTGCAACTTCACCTGAGCCCAAGATAGATTGCCATAGACAAAGGTCATAAGTCACTCTATTCTCTTCTACACTAATATACTTTAGTTATTATTAGCTTTCATTTCAATTTGGAAATTTTAATTATATCTAATTCTAACACAAACCAGTTCTCTCAGGGCACTCTGTGTTTGATGATTCATTGAAATGACCCCAGAATACACAGACAATACTTATAATTATGAAGGTCTAATCAGAAAGCTAACCGATTACAAAATGCTAAGGACACCTTTCTTTTGTTTCTCTTCTTCTCCATGCTGGCAGGCATAGCTAGCTGCTGCTCAGTCTTTCAGTTGCATCGAATCTTGAGCTTTTCCACCAAGGGCCTCAAAACCACTCTTCCTTATGGTCTTGATGCAGCTTCTCTGATCTTTGCCCTGGTTTTGAGGCTTTTCGTGCCTTTCTTTTGTCATGTCAGCCAGGGATCTTGCGCACGCTCCCCAAGTTGCTTGATGGTCAAGGGATCCACTTTCCCTGTTCCTGAGATGGCTCATTCTTGTCTACTTAGAGTGACAAAACTGACCAGCTCCTCTCTAAGTGTTTCACACAGCCTTATTTCATTGTCCCATCCCACCATGTATTGGGAGTTATAAAGACATATATAGAAGAACCATCCCAAGTGATTTCACTTACCACAATAGGCAACAACCTGTTCTATCAATTAATATGAATCAGGAAAACAGTTTGACAATCTAGTTAAAAAATTTATCAAATGCAATCTTAGGGTTCACAGTAGAATATTGTACAATATGTTGGAAGATGATCTCCTGAAGTTGGAAGGGACCCAATATACAGCACATCTGCAACAGAACACTTAAGTCACTTAAGCCTGCCAACCATTGTAGCCCAAGAACAAGTGAACCCTTTTTCTGCTGTTCACGAGATCAACAAAAAATCAATGGACCAAAGCGAAACACACGCAGCCAAACCGAATGACTAGCAACATGATTTTTCATCGATTAAAATTTAATTATTTATGAAGTGTAGGAAGGGACTATTTTTAATTATATCAACTCAATTTCATTCAATCAGAACTGATATTGTCTAGCTAGAAGTATATCCTGATAACCTTTTAGGATAGTCTGCCATGACATGAATATTATATTTCAGATAATCTGTACATAGAAGATTCTCTTTTACAATAAAAATTGCTGTTGATGTTAGAAGCCATTGAACCACTTTTGAATCATAGTGACCATATGCACACTAGAATAAAGCACTGCCCTTATCTCATCCTCACTGTCATTGCTATTTTGATTCCATTGTTGCAACCAATGTGGCAACCCATCTCCATGAGGGTTTACCTTCTTTAGCTGGTCTTAATAGCTAAACCTGATGTACTTTTCCAGGGGCTGACATTTCTTACTAAAATGTTCAAAACACATGACCTGAAGTCTTGTCATCCTTGCTTCTATTGTAATTCTAATGCAACAGAAATAAGAAATGTTTAAATATAACCTCTTTATTCAGAATAATAAATATCATTTAAGTGGCTATTAAGTATATAATTAAATTTGCCAAATTAAGGAGAAATCTAATAATAACTAAATATGAAAAGGTTTCTTCTACAAGGAATTTTGTTAGGTACTTAACTTCATCATCTTACTAAATCTCTAACTAAATACAACCTAAGTTTCCATTTTATTTCTAAGTAAATTGAGCCCTGAGTTTTTTATGCAAGTACTAACTTACTAAAATGGATAAATACCTAATTTCATAATTAAAATATGACAGAAATATTTTGTTTGGGACTAACAATAGATGAAATGTTGAGAAATGATAATGTTCTTTCAACTGATTCTAACTGATAAATCGTTTCTTTGATACTTCAAGCCTTAAGCACTTAGCATTTCAGATATTTAACTTCTTTTTCATCTCTCATTTAATTGCCATGGCTCTTTCAGTTTGTGGTCTGGCAATGCTCTGCATGATGCTGTGATTTTAGGTGCTGCGCCACTGGTCTTTTAAACACAGCAGTGCCATGATGAACACGGGAGCTTCCAGACTACGGCACATTTTACAAAGGAGGAAGCTGTTCGTTTCTGAAAAATTCGTCCCTGTAAGCCTTATGGATAGAGCAGAACAAAGCTCAATCTAGAGCCAGATGAGTCTTTCCAGTTGGAAGGCGTTTCAAATCTCACTGGTGTAGTTGTCTCATCAAAGCGGAGTCTAACCTAGTGCCTTCATTTATGGCTTTCATTTGTTGAAGTTTTGAGACACAAATAGAGAAGAAACACTTGCAAATATCCCTTCCTTGGAACAAGGGGTGTATGAAATATGGATCTAGGAAAATTCTGAGTTGTCAAAATGGAAATAGAACATGCAAAGGTTGATACCCCAGGGCATTAAGAAATAGAGTGAAATAGACTGGTTTTGGTCATGTTGCTTTGGAAATCTTATGAGCTACTATGCTGAGAATGCCAAATTTAAGAAGAAAGACAACACATTCATTAAAAGGAGTGGGGAACTAACAATTCTGCTCACTGGGAAGAGTAAGAGTTCCAAAATTGATGGCGAGGAGGGTGCATCTCTTCTGGTTATGATTGAACAATCATATTGTATCTGAGGGGAATTACTGAAGTGAATTATGGTTAAACATAATATTGGGGTAGGACAGGAGGGAACGCATAAAGAAGAAAAATATATATGTGAGTATTTTATGAATTTGTATATATATATATATATATATATATATATATATATATATGCAAGTGCAACAAGGAAACTGATGGTCTTTGGGCTTCTACTTAAATTTTGCCTCAGTACAAAAATGATTTGTTCTAATAATATGACATTGATTATAAGATATACAGCATCTAGGTCTTGAAGACTTGTAGTTAAATACACATCCATCTAGCAGAGAAGCAACAAAGCCCACACGGAAGAAACACACCAACCTATGAGATCATGAAGTGTCAAAGGGAAGAGATATCAGAAGTTCAAAACCAAGCAACCAAATCAAAGTGAAGGGTATGGATATAGTGGAAACCCAAAACCCACCAGTAAGATAATTGGACAGTCCTCTCAGAAGGGCCACATGAAGAGATGACAAATTCAAGGTGTAATATGGCACTGACAAACCACATAACTATCCTCTGGTTCTTTAATTTTTCCTCCACTTACTATTGTGGGGTTTTAAAAATGTGTTTTACCTCATTAAGTATGTTAGATTGGCATATGTTATTTGTATATTTCAGATATTTGGTTATCTTGATGGTAGATAACTCTTCATATACAGTAATAGGAGTAGTGGTTCCCTGAGGGTACAGGAAGAGAGATGCAAGGAGCTGATAGAGTTGATGATTGTATAATTCCACTTGATGCAATTGAATGACAGAATTGGTAAGTTAATGGATGTATTGGATTAGGTAATATATGGGAGGAAAAAAAGAATAAGGGTTCCTTGGGGGTAAAGAGGGAGAGAGAGGGGACGTGGGGAGCTGATCATCAAAGATTTCAAGAAAAAAGAAAATGTTTTAAGAATGATTGTGGTAGCAATTGTACAACACTGCTTGATGTGATTAAACTATGAAGTGCTATGATATCTGTAAAAGCTTCCAATGAAATTATTAAATTTTAATTTTAATAAATAAATAAATTACAAAAAAGACATTTCAACTCTGAAGCATAACACTTTCAGTGAAAGAATAATATTTATACACCTACAAAGAAAGTCAGTGAATATCATTGTTACCCAAATTTACATACCAATCACTAGCGCCAAATATAAGAAAATAGAATTTTACCAATTCTGAAGTCTGAAATAAATCAAGCAATCAGAGTGCATTGATAATTATTGCTGATTGGATTTGAAACTTGGGTTAAAAAAGACTATTAGTTGAAACATATGGTTTTGGTGACCGACGGGATGAAGGAAATGGCATGATGGATTTTCAGAAGACCAATTATTAATGGTAATAAGTGGTAATGCAACTGTGACTAAATCTGTGTAAAGAGATCATGTAGATGTTCAATATCATTAGTGAAAACAAGGCCGGGGGTGACTATGGAATAATCAATTGCTCATGTGCAATTTTAAGATGAAGCTGAAGAAAATTGAACAAAGTACACAAGAGTCATAATACAAACACATATATATCCCATTTTAATTTAGAGACCATCTCAAGAATAGATTTGCTACATTGAACACTAACAATAGATGACCAGAAAAGTTGTGGAGTGACATAAGGAATATCATACATGAAAGAAACAAAAAGTAATTCAAAAGATAGAAAAGGGAAAATGGATGCCTAAGAGACTCTGAATCTTGTTCTTGCATATAGAATATCTAAAAGAGGGGGATGATGAAGTGTATTGAACAGAACTTTTCAGAGTAGCTGGAGCTTAAAAACAATGTATTACTGAGGAATATTAAGGACAAGGATTTATAAAACCAAAATGGAATTCTCATCATTTCACAAATTGACAGAACTGAAAGAAATATTCAAGCCTACAGTTGTAATATTGAAGAATTCTTTGTACAAATATTGAATGGCATGAGAAACATCAAATGATGGTAAAAATATGCAGCAACATTGTGAAATATGTTTCAGACCATAGCATATGATCAAGATCTGATGGTATTTCAGGAGTTACTCTAAGCTAATTGATTGCATTGTTGCGGGGGGGGGGGGGGGGGGGGGAAGCCCTAGGAATTGCAGGAATAACAACCGGAATATTTAAAGAATATTAAAAGGAGCACCAGGGTCTCACTTGCCGATGGTGACTGATTGATGGAGTGTAAAAGAATCACACTCGGTTCGATTCGTTGACAGGTGATCCAACGGATTGTAGAAATAATCAAACATCCTCATTAAAGTCACGCTCAGGTAATTTTTTTTTTCTGAAGATGGCAAAAGCAGTTGTAGCAGTACATCTACAAGAGGCTCCAGAATTCAAACTGGGCTTAGAACAAGATGTGGAATGAGGACACTGTTATTCACGTCTGATAGATCTTGGCTAAAAGCAAAGGAAATTTGAAAGGGATTTCTCACCTGCATTCCCGTCTGTGCAAAGGCACGGGGCGGGGTGGCTGTTAGCTGGCCTCGAGTTGGCTCTCACTCACAGCAACTCTAAGTACAACAGAAGCCTTGGCCCATCCTGAGCTGTTCCCACAATTGGTATTTTCGAGCTTTTCATTGTAGTCGCTCTATCAGTCCATCTCACTGATGTTCTTTGCAATCTTCCCCAACCTTCAACTGTACCAAGTATGCTGTGTTTTCAGGGAATGGTTCTTCTGGATTGCACTCGCATTCCCAAAGTGCATCAGGTACCACAATACATCCTCTCTTTTAAGAAGTATTCTGGCTGTACTTCCCCTAAGACAGATTTGCGGTAAGGTTTTTGTTTTTTCGGTATTCTTCACCAATACCATAATTCAAATGCATCAACTTTCCTTCAGTCTTTTATTCCTTGCCTAGTTTCCCTGTACGTATAATGTTTTTGAAAAGATCAACACCTGATTCAGGTGAAAAATAATCCCCAAAGTGACATGTTTTGTGCTTTAGCATTTTAAGTTTCCATGGAGCAAATGTACCCAATGAAATACATTGTTTGATTTCTTTTGTTTGTTTGATTTCTTGAATATTACTTCCATGAAAATTGGTTGTGGATCTAAATAAAATTAAATCCTTGACAATTTCAAAATTCTCATAACTTGTGTGGATGATAAGAAATTATAGATAATATTGAAAAAACATGAGAATTCCAAAACTCATGATTTTATAATGTGATACATAGACAAAAATTCAGTAGTTCCAACAGAATAGATACTGTGCAGTTAAAAATGTGGATAGTTGCGGATACGGGTGGCATATTTCAATTATGTGTATTTGACACATTTGCT
Organism: Nesogale talazaci; assembly: GCA_004026705.1. Taxonomy (NCBI): domain Eukaryota; kingdom Metazoa; phylum Chordata; class Mammalia; order Afrosoricida; family Tenrecidae; genus Nesogale; species Nesogale talazaci. The sequence continues at coordinate 4,397 of PVJH01021391.1, read as the reverse complement.
GAGCGAGTGCTCTAAACTAAAGTGGACATCAGCATTGTGGGGACACTTAATAACAACTTAACATTTGCAGACAACACAACCTTCCTTGCTGAAAATGAACATTTGAAGCCTTTACTCATGATGATTAAAAGCTAGGAGGGAGAGGAAAGAGGAGCTTTTTTTTTTAAAGAGGAGCTTGTACCAAGGACTCAAGTGGAAAATGTTTGGAAATGTATGTGGCAGCATGTGTGCAAATGTGCTTGATACAAATGATGTACTTAATGTTGTAATAGTTGTAAGAGCCCCCAATAAAATTATATTTTAAAAAGGTAAAAAAATACAGAGAACAGACTGGATTTGTCAAGAATTTTGTTTTACTTCGTTTTACAATCAACTTTCATTGAATCAGGAGTTAGAATATGAAATAGCACATTTTATTGAGTAAATCTGCAGCAAAATATCTCTTTAAAGTGCTAAAATGCAAAGATGTAACTGTGAAAACCAAGGTATGTCTGACCCAAATAATAGTATTTTCAATTGCCTCAGGTGCAAGTTGGATACTTAATAAAGAAAAGTGAAGAGTTGGTGCCTATGAAGTAATAGGTTAGAAAAGAATACTAACTAGACGAAGCACTGCTGAAAGAATATACAAATGTGTCTTGTCAATAGTACAGGCAGAATTCTCCTTAGATGTAAATGTAAGGATGGCATTACTTTTTCTCACCTGCTTTAGATATGTCATCAGCAAGAACTACTTTTTGGATAAATTGACTGTCTACTGGGCAGACTCACAAAACAAAACAAACAAACAAAAACCCAGAAATACACCAGAAGAGATGAATTGCCACAACAGCTGCAGCAGGGGATTGAAAGGTGCAAACAATTACGGGAATGACTCAGGGCATGGTGGTATTTAGGTCTCTTCTCTGTAGAGTGAATACAAATTGGAACGGTCTCAATGGTACCTAAAAACTGCAGCAACAGTTACAGCTAATTCATCGAAAGAGATGCCCACCTTCTGAATATTTATGACTTCTCCAGGGAGTTCATGTCTAGCAATTACCTCAAGAACTAATAAAAAAAAAGTTGAGAAATAAACATAAGGGGCTTCAAAAAGTTTGTCGAACATTTCATTTTTTTTCATTTCATTTTTCTATGAACTATTTGATTCGGTTGTCCACATGCATGGAAAGTAGTCTTATCTGAAGTTACCTACGGAACCCATCACTTTCCGTGGTTGTGCACATGACATCCGTAACACAGCGCTTCACCTGAAATCTCAAAAGAGATTTAGCACATTGTGAAGTGGCACAAGAACACCTGTAGATGTCAAGCAGAGGCATCAAATAATCATTTGCCTGCTAGCTAATATGATTTTTCTGTATTCAGTTGGTGCAATCTTCTTACCTGGGAAAAGAAAATTAATTTTCAAAATAGAAAAATAAGTTAAAGGCAGGTAGATAGAAGCAAACACAGTGGACTGTTAATGGCATGGTCAGCAGTTAAAAGCCACAAGCTACTCCCTTGGATGAGGAAGCATATGCCTGTGAAGAGTGGCAGACTGGGAAACTCACAGAAGCAGTTGGGTTGTGTCCTTCAAGGCTGTGATCAGTCAGCACCAACTCAATGGCTGTGAGTTTGGTTTTAAGTTTCTAAATTGTCTTCATTTGCAGGTGGGTACTTGCTAAATTTCATGTGTACAGTCAGTCTAGTAAAACTCTATCCTGTGAAGGAAAATTGTGACCATTTGTTTGAATTACTAGAAGCTAGGACTTTGTGAAACATTTGGAGAACTTGAGGATGAGAGGGCAAATGATTACCAACTTCTGGTCCCAGCTCTTAAAATCAAGTTTATAAAAGTAGGAAATGATTGATGTTCTTAACAGTAGACTAGATCCTTAGTAAATAGTAGTATGATAACAAATATTTCAACTACAATTATATATAAATACCAACATGTCCTGCCTAATTTGAGACATAGATCACTACGGCTGGCCCCATGTTAATTCAGATGTAGGTATAGCAATATATTCCTTATGACAATATCCTGGAACTTTCCTTACCACACCAGAAGCCCTGATGGTGCAGTGGTTTTGTGTTTGACTGCTAGCCTTATGGTAAGCAGTTCAAAACCACCAGTTCTTCCTCAGGAGAAAATGGACTTTCTACTCCTGTAGAGAACTCTAGCTTCAGAAACCCACATGGGGCAGTTCCACTCTGTTTTATAGGGGCGTTATCAGTTGGAATTCTCTTGATGGCAGGGAGTTTTAGATTTTTCTTAACACACCCAGAGATACATATAGATAAGTTCTAGAGCACTGAACATTGCTCCTTTATTCTATCATGACCTCACTCCCAAGTGGAGTTTATTGTTATTCACAATCTTGTGCAGTAATGTACCTGGATGAGCTGTAAATGCACCTTCTCTTAGACTCAGAAAAAGGAGAGTAAAACCTGAGAGAAAACCCACATTTCTGAAACCTAGAGCCACAGTAATGAACTGCTAGCAAAAACAAAACAAAAAGAGTCATGGTAGTCAACTCTGACTCATGGTAAACTCCTTTGTTAAACTAGACTTGAGTTCCCTAGGGCTTTTAATGGTTGATTTTCAGAAGTAAAGGAACAAGCCGTTCTTATAAGGAACCTCAAGTCTCCTTCTGACCTGTTAGCTAAAAGCTTAATATGCTATTTGCAACAACGGAGGCCTCTGGTTATCTGTGAAAGAAGACCTCAGTAAAATGAACCATAATTAATATAAGTTATGCTTGGGTCTCATGCATCTTGAGTAACACTGCATCTTCATGGGATATTTTTCTGATCTTATGTGGTGAAACCACTTAGGTTCCATCAAACCATTTGTTCTGACTATAAAACTTCTCTCTAATAGCTTGTCAGAAATATCATATAATACTCATAAATTATAGAGAATTTTTCTCTTTAGCTTGTTGATAAGAAACCTTGCATTTAAAACTTTAATGTCTTAGAAACAGGGTAATTCTAAATTATTCCTCTTCTAAGTAGCTACATCCTTTACTATCTCTTGTAGTTATCTCTTGTCTAATGTTCAACAGTCTACTAACTCTTGGCTCTTCCACTCAGGAGGTCTTGGAAGATTTCCTAGTTTAAGCCACAGCTTGACAAAAGTCACTAGCTTTGTTTTTTTACTCTGATTCTCAAATTTAGAATATGTTTTATAGAAAAGTATCTTATATATTACATTGTTTAATTATGGTAGTTATATTATTTTAATTGTGAAGTGAAACAGCAACAAACATATTTTCTTATTGTGAAGATATCTACATAATCCCAAGTGCTTATTAATTTTCCCAAATATCTATGGGACAAAATTGACTTATTCATAATCTTAAAACCTTTTTATCACATAATTCACATATCATACTATTCAATAATTCAATCATATCAAAAAGTTGCATCAATACAGCAATCAACTTATAATATTATTTTCTTTCTCATACTCATTGTTATTGAATCCCCATTTTCCCCCAACCTCCTTGGTCAGATCTCTAAGAAATCACGAATCTAACTATTGTTTCTATAACTGTACCTATGCTGGATTTCAGATACAGACAAACACACAAACCTCTCCTTCCAAAGTAACAAAGGAAAACCTCAATCAAAAAGAAAGAGAATATTAAGTAGTAGAATAAATTTTTAAAAGTCAAAAGGGAATTCAAATTATATCCACTATTTTTACACTTGAGCCAGATTTCTGCCTTCACTTATCTCTTTACTACTGCTGTTCGAGTGCAAAGAGCATTGGGCCTATAAAAGGTAAGGGATTCGAAGCTCGCTGGAGGAGAAAAAACTAGCCTTTCAGAAGCATAAACATTCCTGTGAGACCTTAGTAATGTTTCCACAAACCATCTACCCAAGAGAAAAAATAATTCAAAGTGGAATTTTAAAAAGGAAAGAGGGATATATTTTATAGATCTCATACTGATGCACTGTAAAGAATGCTTCATGTAATAATGAATTTTTTTCTAAATAAAGTTTATCATTAGTTGAGTCAATCATAAAAGTCTTTTCAGAGTCAAGTCTATCTTGAAGATAAATTGCTAACTTTCTATTTAATTTAAAATGTGCATAAGCTAGCTACTGAGTGAGAATAGCTGTCAAAATCCCAAACATGTCTGTGTAATGAATGAATGACTATGTGGGTGGCTGAGTGAGTTGGTGAGTGGGTGGGTGGATGGGTGGATGGGTGGGGGAGTGGATGGGTGCATGGGTGCATGATGAGTGTAGAAAGCTGTTCCTGGCCCTGAGCGCCGGGTCTCTTGTGATCACTGAAGCATCATTTTAAGCTCATGGTTTCCTGTAAAGTGTCCTCTCTCCCTCTTCACTGGCTCCCATGATTTTCTGCTCAACACACAGAACAAAATTATAGTCATCACTTTTGG
>PVJH01021390.1:0-38691 GCA_004026705.1 Nesogale talazaci | reverse complement strand
AACACAAGGGTGCTGTTGTCTTTGCTCTTCTTCATGAAAGACTCAGTGATGATCAAGAGGAACTTGATGAAGGCTTAGTGCTGCAGCTTGTTTCTCCTGGGGACAGGCCGCGGCTATTTGGGGTGCCTTCTTAGCCTTAGGATCTTGGGCCACCTGAAGGTGGGTGCTATGTGGATTTGTTTTTTTTTTGGGGGGGGGGGGGGGATTTGCTGTTTTGTGTGTGCCACTCCCCCAGCTCGACCTTGATCTTTAATGCCTTTGCTTTGCCTTCTATATGGGCCAGGCAGGTCTTCCTACTTTACCTTTAGCACCATGTTCATAAAAGAATGAGGATTTGAGAGGATTTTTCTTTCATTTTCTCTCCTGTGGCATCATCTATTGGGTCAGAACTAGAGCCATATGTTCCTCAACTGTTTGCATGATGATGCTACAAAAGCACCAGCCCACTAACTGCTCTCTGGGATAAAAGACCTGGTGATCTGTTTCAAAAAGATTACAGCCCACCAAACGCTATGAAACAGTTCTGCCTTGTCACAGGGAGTCACTGTGAGTCAAAATGATCTCTGCTGCACCTAACCCCAACAACAAATCTAAGTACACACTTTTTAGGATCTGTGTGGCATGCCATGGTCAAATGTTTTTACACAGTCAAGAAAGCACAAGTAAACCTCTTGCTGGCATTCTGTTTTCAGTCTGATGTTTTGTCTTTGTTATTCATAGCAGGCCCCCTCCACCATAGTAGCTTATGCTAACAAGGTGGCTTATAGTGGCCTCCCCCCCTCTACCCCCCCCCCCCCCCCCCCCCCCCCCCCCCCCCCCCCCCCCAGTGAGCCAGCTAGAGTTTAAATTCAATCGTGAGCAATGATCAATCATGCCTACCTAATAAAGACTCACCCAAACTGCACAGCAAAAGGTCCCCCACTGGGTCTTTTACCTTGGCTTTTTTATTCCACTGTAAAAATAAATGTGTTTATTTATCCACACTTCCATAATAAACAATCGAATTAGTACTGGATTTTTTGGTATTGCAGATAAATTTGACTAAAAATGCCATGTGTTAGACCAGGTTGTCTAAAGAACCAAACCCAGTAACACTCTTTATATAAATAAGAGCTGTATATCACAGAAGTAATTCTGAATGGGGAAGCCTTCCCAGATCAGTCAAACTGAAGTCTCTAAGTCTGTTTCCAGTCCATAACATTCTTCAGATTCACATGGCCACTTGCTGGTGACACTGTCACAGAATGGGAAACTGGGGAGCAGAAAGATCACGGCTCCTGGGGGCAGAGTCAGCATGGAGCCAGTTTGTATAGAGATGACAGTGCACTGGCAGCTCTCGGTGACAGCGGCAGAGCCCCAACAAGCAGGAAAGCAAAAGGGCAGAGAGAAGTTCCCAGGTTTTTCTGCTTCTAAGAAGGCCAACCTCATCCTCTCTCCCCCTCAGGAGGCTTCGTCAGGCTATAACCTGACTGGTTGACAGGTCGGATTTCACCCTTACACTTTCATACATCTTGAAGTTGCCATAAAATTATCTACCACCTACCAGTATTTGAATTCTGCCACCCATGTAGAAGTTTAATCTGACTACATAGCAAGAAGTAACACTGTAAAGGTATAAAGTATGTACATATTTAACTTTTCCAAGAAAATGTAAGTTGCTCTTCTAAAGCTGACAGTGCCCGGCTATCAAAACGTATAGCGTCTGGAGTCTTAAGGGCTTGAAGGTAAACAAGCAGCCATGTAGCTGAGAAGCAACAAAGCCCACATGGAAGAAGCACATCAGCCTGTGTGATCATGAGGTGTCAAGGCGATCAAGTATCAGGCATCGAAGAACAAAAAATCAAATCATTGTGAATGAAAGGGAGTGCAGATTGGGGATCCAAGACCCATCTGTAGGCAACTGGGCATTCCCTTACAGAAGGGTTGCAGGGAGGAGACAGGCCAGTCAGGGTTTAGTCTAGCAACGATGAAACATACAACTTTCCACTAGTTCTTTAAGGCTTCCTCCTCTAAACTATGATGATCCCAATTCTACCTTACAAATCCAGCTAGACCAGAGGATGTACACTGGTACAGACAGGAGCTGGAAACAGTGAATCCAGGGCAGATTAACACCTCAGGATCAATAATGAGGGGTTAATAATAATTATTATCAGTAATAATGCCTGCAGGGAAAGGGAAAGGTGGGGATAGAAAGAATGAGAGAGCCTGTCACAAGGATCTGCATCTCCCCCTGGGGGACAGACAAAAGTGGGTGAAGGGAGACATTGGACAGTGTAAGACATGACAAAATAATAACAAATTAGCAAGGGTTCGCAAGGGAGAGGACATGGGGAGGGAGGGAAAAAAAATGAGCTGATACCAAGGGCACAAAGCAAGTGTTTGGCATACAATGGATATATGTATGGATTATGATAAGAGTTGTATGAACCCCCAATTTTTAAAATGTACATATATAAATGATTTTTAAATGCAAATGTTTATAAAATGATGATGGCACATATGTATAAATATACTTGATACAATTGATGTATAGATTATTGTAAGAGTCCCCAATAAAATTATCTTTTTTCCCCAATGATTTTACTGGGAGCTCTTACAGCTCTTGTAACATTCCATACATCATTTGTATCAAACATATTTGTACACATGTTGCCGTCTTCATTTCCAAATATTTTCTTCTTGAGCCCTTGGTATAAGCTCCTCTTTTCCCCTCCTTTTTTTAATAAATCATTTTATTGGGGGCTCATACAATTCTCATCATGATCAATACATATGTCAATCATATGCAAACCACATTTGCACACTTGTTCCCATCTTCACTCTCAAGACATCCTCCCTCTACATAGGCCCCCAGTACCAACTCCCCATGTTTCCCTCTCCTCTCTCCTTCCCTCCCCATGAACCCTTAATAATTTACAAATTGTTATTACCTTTTCATATCGTACATTGTCCAACGTATCCCTTTACTGACTTCCCTGTTGTCCATACCCCAGAGAGGAGGTTATATGTAGATCCCTGAAACCCCCCTTTCTAGCTAATATAAAATTATCTCTTAATTTTAAAAAACTCCTCATCCAAGTTGGATGCAAAGGAGCCCTGGTGGTATGGTTATGTGTGGATTGCAAAACACATGGTCAGCAGTTACAAACCCAAACCCAGCTGCGAGGGGTAAAGACGAGGCTCCCTACTCCTTCAAGAGTTACAGTCTCAGAAACCCACGTGGGCAGTTCAGCCCTGTCCTATAAGGTCACCATGGGTCAGAATTGGCTCAGTTGCAGTGGGTTAAATTAGCTGTATCAGTTCACATTCCAACCGGCAGCTTGTGACATCCCAATTCTCTACATCTCTTTTTGCTAAAGAAGACTTCCCTATTTTTGTTAAATGGTTGAGTATGAAATGATATAATTTCTAATTGCATTTCCTGGTAATTAGTGAAGTAGATCATCTTCTCCTTCATGGCCATATGGTTTTGTCCATTATGAAGGCATTTCTATATTTTGGGGCTCTTTTTCTTCATTGGGTTATAGTTTTCTTATGATCCTTTATATATAGGCTTCAAAAGTTCAAGGGAAAAGCTCCATTATCTTTTTTTCCCCCTATTTAAGTAATCTTGTCTTTTATATTTTTGAAACTTTTAAATTATGATTTAGATGAAGACTTGGAAGATCATATGTTTTACATTCGATAATATATACACATTTTGTTTCAACTCATCCACTTCACTCCCTTCAGTGTACCCTAACTTATCCTCCCCAAAGTTCCTATTTCCTTTCCACTTCTCCTAGCCCACAGTCTGTGGACAAGCACTGGCCCTTTGATCTTATGTGGTGATTATTCTAGCATAGGGAGGGACTTCAGTTCTAGACCCAAAGGGTGACTTAGGGTCCGAGTCTTGGGAGTCCCAGCAGTCTTTACCTGAGCAATAAGCCTAGTTTCATTTATGGTATTGAGTTCTATTCCACAATTTTTGCCCACTTATGTCTGAGTAGTTAGTAATGGCATTAGATGGTATTCAGGCACCATCTCGTTCTTTCTGACTCAACATTGTGGAGGATTTTTGTGTGGTCTTTTAGTCCATAGCATTATCTCTTTTTTTCCCCTTCTAAAATCATTTTATTGGGGGCTCATACAACTCATCACAATGCATACATCCATCCATTGTGTCAAGCACATTTGTACATTTGTTGCCATCATCATTCTCAAAACAGTTGCTTTCTACTTGAGCCCTTGGTATCAGCTGCTCATTTTTCCCCATCCTTCCCTGCCCCCCTCCCTCATGAACCCTTAAGAATTTATGACCTGTTATTTTATCATGTCTTACATTTTCTGACATCCTCCTTCACCCACTTTTCTGTTGTCTGTCCCCCGGGAAGGGGGTTATATGTAGATCCTTGTGATCAGTTCAACCTTTCTACCCCACCTTCCCCTAACCCTCATGATATTGCTACTCTCATTATTGGTTCTGAGGGGCTTATCTGTCCTGAATTCCCTGTGTTTCCAGCTATGATCTATACCAGTGTACATCCTGTGGTCTAGCCAGGTTTGTAAGGTAGAATTGGGATCATGATAGTTGGAGCGGGAGTGGGGGAAGAAGCATTAAAGAACTAGAAGAAAGTTGTATGTTTCATCTTTGCTGCACTGCACCCTCACTGACCCTTCTCCTCCCCATGACCCTTCTGTAAGGAGATCTCCAGTTGCCTATAGATAGGCTTTTGATCCCAACGCTGCATATTTCTGCTCATTCACAATGAGGATTTTTTGTTCTTTGATGCCTGATACTTGATCCCATTTGATACCTCATGATCACACAAGCTTGTGTGCTTCTTCCATGTGGGTTTTGTTGCTTCTCAGCTAGATGGCTTCTTGTTTATCTTCAAGCCTTTAAGACCCCAGATGCTATATCTTTTGATAGTCGGGCACCATCAGCTGTCTTCACCACATTTGCTTGTGGTGAAAGACATCTGCTTTGTCTTCAGCAATTATGTTGTGAAGGTGAGCATCATGGAATGCCAGCTTGATAGAACAAAGTGTTCTTCCATTGAGGGAATACTTGAGCTGAGGCCCAATGTCCATCTGCTACCTTAACACTAATACTAATAATTAACACTGGTACTAAATATATGCACATAGATCTATTTCCCTATCATTATATATAAATATATTTATATATGTACATGCCTGTATTTAGACTTCTACAAGTGCCCTTGCCTCCTAGTTCTTTCCTCTTTTTCCTTTCACTTTTCTCTTACCCCACTATCATGTTCAGCCTTAATTTGGATTTCAGTAATTCCTCTCAATTATATTGCCCTTGATCAAGGCCTACCAGGCCTCCTACACCCTCCTCACCATCAATTTTGGATCACTTTGTGTTCTCTTGTCCACTTCCTCCCTCCCCCCTCACCCCATCTTCCATGTCCCCCAGGAAACCGGGAAACTGTCAGTCCCATTGTTTTCTCCTCCAGATTGTTTTTCCTGCCTATCTTATCTAGACAGGTATGAGAAGACAATAATATGCACAAAAACAAAACAGAGCAAAATAGCAACAACAAAAGGAGGGAGAGGAAAAGAAAAAAAAAAACCATGGGTAACAGGGAAGCAGGGCATTAACCTACCCAAAGGAGGGGGGCTATTGTTTATATCTCCACAGGATAAGAGGGACCAGACTTCAACCCAGTGCTCTAAGATGTGACTGCAACGTACCAGCATGAAGCAGGGACCCAGTAGAGAGATCCAAGAGGCAGTTTTGCTTTGACTTCCATTTTCCCATGGATTTTTTGATGCCTTCAATACAATCTATTAACCATGCTGCAAATATCTTCTTCCAATGTGTGGATTCCAACATTGTCTTCTAACTCTGTTTACAATAAAGCTTGAAGTATGGAGTGTATTTTTATATATTCCTATTTTTAAAATATTTCTTTTTCAAGTATACTTTATTTAGCACCTGTTAAGAAATTCTTTTATGCTTCAAAGTCATAAAGGCATTCACACATTTCCTTCTATCCAGCTCTGTAAATAAAACTTGAGTGGAACACAGGCATGCTCATTTTTTTTCAATTAAAAATCATTTTATTGGGGGCTCATACATCGTTTTTCACAATATATAAATACATATACTGTGCCAAGCACCTTCACATGTCTGCTGCTGTTATCATTCTCCAAATATCCACTTTCTCACTTGAGCCCTTGTTATCAGCTTCCCATCCCTTCCCCTCTTCCCCTGCTCTCCCTTCCCCACCAACCCTCGATACTTTATAAATTATTATTGTTCTGTCATATCTTACACTGCCCGAACTCTCTCCAAGCCCACTCCTTTGAACAGGCATGCTCATTCTTTAGATGTCTGTGATTGCTTTCATGCTCCTGGAGGACAGGGGAGAACTGCTCCTGTGAGTATTTGAGACTACGTCCTGATGGGAGTCGAAAGTCCCATCTTCCCTCCATGAAATGGCTGGGGTTTTCAAATTGCTCACCTTCCAAATCTCAGCCCAACGTGTAACCATTATACCACCAGTGCTCCTAGGATTCTGCTCTAGGGACATTTAAAAAAATATTATTGGCAGCCCATACAACTCTTATCATCCAAACATCCATCCTCTGTATGCCAAGCACATTTGTACATTTGTTGCCATCATCATTCTCAAAACATTTTCTTTCAACTTGGTATTGGCTCCTCATTTTCCCCCTTCTTCCCTCCTCCCTCCTCCCTCATGAACCTTTGATAATTTATAAATTATTATTATTTTGTCATTTCATACCCTGTCTGATGTCGCCCTTCACTCCCTTCCCTGTTGTCCATACCCCAGGGAGGAGGTTATATGTAGAATTTTATAATTGGTTCTCCCTTTCTACCCCACTTTCCTTCCACCCTCCCAGTATTGCCACTCTCACCACTGGTCCGAAAGGGATCATCTGTTCTGCATACCCTATGTTTCCAACTCTTATCTGTACCAGTGTACATCTTCTGGTATAGCGGATTTGTAAGGTAGAATTGGGATCATGATAATGAGGGTGGGGATGGGGGGAAGAATTAAAGAACTAGAGGAAAGTTGTATGTTTCATCATTGCTACACTGCACCCTGACTGACTAATCTCCCCAAGACCTTTCTGTAAGGGGATGTCCCTTTACCTACAGATGGGCTTTGGGTCCCCTCATTTACAATGATAGAATTTTTTAGTTCTTTGGTACCTGATCCCTTGTGATCACAAAGCTGGTGTGCTTCTTCCACGTGGGCTTTGTTGCTTCTGAGCTAGATGGTCGTTTGTTTACCTTCAAGCCTTTAAGAACCTAGATGCTATATCTTTTGATAGCCAGGCACCATCAGCTTTTTTCACCACTTTTTTCTATGAGCACATTTAATCTTCAGCAATCATGCCAGGAAGATGAGCATCATGGAATGTCAATTTAATAGAACAAAGTGTTTTTGCATTGAGGAAGTATTTGTGTGAAGGTCCAATGTCCATCTGCTGCCTTAATACTAATCCTATAAGTATATGCACATAGAGCTATTTCCCCATCATCATATATAAATATATCTACTATGTGCTTGCCTGTATTTAGACCTCCATAAATTCCCTTTGCCTCCTATTTCTTTCCTCTATTTCCTTTTACTTTCTTCTTGTTCCACTATCATGCTCAGCCTTCATTTGGGTTTCAGTAATTTCTCTCTGTTACATTACCCTTGATCAATCCCTACTAGACCTTTCACACCCTCCTTGCTACTAATTTTGGTTCAGTTATTGTTCTCTTGTCTAGGGATATAATTTATGAGTGTGGCTTCGGATGTAGGCTTGTGTCCAAAATGTAATTTGGAAAGATATCCTTTTTAATATGATACTGAGTCAACAGTGTATCACTATGGAGATTTTAATAATAGATCATAGTTCATATTTTATTCAAGTATCTATTTTGAATGACATGCACATTTAGATATGAGAGAAAAAAGCAATAAAATTTTTAAAGGAAAATGAAGAATAGTTTCCTGACCTTGAAGTGGGCAAAGATTTCTCAAAAGGATTCAAAGAAATCTTAAGTATAAAGGAAAAAAAGTTGATTAGTCAAATTTCTATTTGCCAACAGACATCATTAAGAAAATAAATAGACGGAGGCCTGCGAGCGTGGGGCTGAGAGTAGGGGACGCAGAGCTCGGGGAGAAGAACGTAGTGACGCGGGCGGCATCGCTCTGCCGAGCGTGTCACCACGCCTCGGCTCCAAGAGATAGCGTCTTTCAGCCTTGATGTGTTTGGAAGCCTCCTCCGCGCCTTCCAGAAACCCCAAACCACGCTCAGTTGCCTTCAGTGGCTTCTGACTCGCAGCGACTCTGCAGGACAGAGTAGAACGAGCTGCCTGGACATGGAGAGAGAGGATGACTGCCTAACCATGGTACATGAAGATGTCTTATTTTAAAATCCAGAAAATGACACCACGGGACTAGGCTCTCATACCTTCTTTCTCATCCAACACCTCTGCTCTTGTCCCTGGGAGGAATGGCTGTTGTGTCCCCAACCAGCAGACGCCAGGAGCCAGTGACATTTGAGGCTGTGGCTGTGATCTTCACAGAGGAGGAGTGGGGTCACCTGGTACAAGGAGGTGATGCTGGAGAACTGCTGGAGCATTGTCTCACTGGGACTTCCCGTTCCTCAACCGGATGTGATTTTTCAGTTGAAAAGTAAGGAAGAGGCATGGATAGTGATCTTCATAAACCCGAGCACAGTGACTGTCCAGAGAATGCTTCCTTAGACTGGGCACCTAAGGTTGAGATTCAGGATTCCTCAGAAGGAGAACAAATATCCGAAGGAACCTTCAGGGAAGGGCTTGAAAACGAAGGTCGTGTGTGCCCTAAAGTTGAAGCGTATACTCCAGAGGATAGTTTGGAAACAGAAAGAAAACCCTGCAATCGCGAATGTTCCCTTTTCCCAAGAGAAAAGCTTGCAGCCAAGGCCGCCCTCTCCCCAAACAATTATTTTTATGTGCCGAAACTGCGGGAAGACCTTTTTTGACCACTCAGCCCTTGTCCGCCACCTGAGGACGCACACTGGAGAGAAGCCCTACAGGTGTCACGAGTGTGGGAAAGTCTTCAGTCCCAGAAGCAGCCTCAGTAGGCACCGGATGTCTCACACCGGGGAGAGCCCCTACAAGTGCAGTGTGTGTGGGAAGGCTTTCTTTGACCGCTCAGCCTTAACTGTGCATCACCGGATTCATCCTGGAGAGAAGCCCTGTATCTGCGGTGAGTGCGGGAAGGCCTTTTTTGACCGTTCATCCCTGACCCGACACCAGCGCATTCACACTGCAGAAAGTCCTTTTGAATGTCACCAATGTGGGAAAGCCTTCAGCCAGAAAACTATCCTCACTTGACACACGCTAATCCACACTGGTAGAAAGCTGTATGGATGTAACGAGTGTGGGAAGGCCCTCTATCGTGTCTCCTTACTGAACAGACATCAGAAAGCGCATACCAGAGAGCCTCGTTACCATTGTAATGAGTGTGGGAAGGCCCTTTTTGACCGTTGCCCCCTTACCCAGCATCAGAAAATACGCACTGGAGACAAGCCATATGAATGCAGTCAGTGCGGAAAAGCCTTTAGCCAGAGACGTCGGCTCACTCGACATCTGAGAGTTCATACAGGACAGAAGCCCTTTGAGTGTGGTGTTTCTGGGAAAGTTTTCAGCTCTAAGTCTTCAGTGATTCAACATCAACGACGTTATGCCAAACAGGGAATAGACGGAATCGTGTGTAAGTTTTAGTCAGAAGAACCACCACGAAACTTAAGATAGGGCTTTCCCATCTTGCATTCGTCATGTGCTCATTCCACCAGTCTGGCCATCCCTGTATGTTTTGTTGTTGCAGATAACACGCACGCACAAGTAGCACAAACAGTGTGCATAGCAAGCTAATGTGTGAGGGGGTTGTGCTGTCTGCAAAACTAATGGGCATATAATATGCGTCATTTGCATTACAAGTAATATTCTCCCTGCTGATCTGCCACCATCATGTTTGAATCGTCACTCTACATCAGCTATGTTACAGAGCGAATGTAGGGTGCCTGAAATAAGGATATAACTCTAGCAGTCCAAAATTTTGGAGAAGCTTGTCAGATGAGCCAATACATCAGCAGTTCTCAACCTGTGGCTCACAGCCCCTTTGGGGGTCGAATGACCCTTTCACAGGGGTTGCCTAAGACCATCAGAAGACACATTTCCAGTGCTCTCCGTGTCCAGGTGGGTCTGGTGACATGCACATACCCCCCACATACGAGTACCCGGCATGATGACATCATCACTCCAGCCCCTCCACATACACCCCATACAAATACAGGTATACGTGACAGGGTTGTCACCAGAATAGACTTATGCGGACCAGTCGCATGTAGGGAGCAGCTACTGTGTAGAAAGCAACTGCTGTGTTGAAAGCAGCAGTATTGGAGGTAAAACAAGACATCATGAATTACAATTACTGGGTAAATGTAAAATCATGTACTGTAAAGTCAACTACTAACAGTGAAAAAATATTTGTATCATGGGAACTTAATGTGGATGCTGATCAGTCTTTTTATATTCAGCTGTGGTTGATGTGACTACTGTCCCTTGTGATAGTAACAGGTATGTAAAAAAAATACAGAGAATGGTAAATCATAGGAAACTTTAATGAACTATATTGACTGATCTATGCTATATATCATCTTTTGTATTATTAAAACTGGTTACATATTATTTTCACTAGCAAACCATTCCATGACAATGGATTGTGTAGAGAAGAATGTTAAGCAAAGAAAATATTGTGAGAATTTCTTACAGTATGGTTTTACCTCAATAATTACAGCAGGAATTGAGAAGCCACAATGTGTTATTTTGTTATGAAGATCTGTCAGCTGAATCAATGAAGCTGAACAAACTAAAACGCCATTTAGATAGCAAGCATCTGAGCTTTGCTGGCAAGGATACCAACTACTATAAAAGCAAAGCTGATGGATGCAAGAAAACCAGATTTGACACTGGGGGCAAATGCCCCAAACAAAATGTAATAGCCATTGAAGCTTCATCTTTGGTGGCACTCAGAATCGCCAGAGCTATGAAACCTCACACCACTGCTGAGGATTTACTGTAGCCAGCGGCCAAAGACCTTGTTCCACGTTATGATCAGAGATGAATTTGTTATGAAATTGAGTGCAGTTTCCTTACTGAAGGACACTGTCTGTCGAAGAATAGATGACATGTCTGCTGATATTCTTGATCAGGTAATCCAGGAAATTAAATCTCCACTTCGAATATCCAGCTTGATGAATCTACAGACGTTGCAAACTGTTCACAGTTGCTGGTTTATATGAAGTATATTAATGACAGTGACTTTAAAGATGAGTTCCCTTTTTTTGCAAACCTTGAAGCGACAGCTGCTGCACGTGATGTATTTGACATAGCTGGTTCATTTCTGAAAGAGCATAAGAGCTCTTGGGAAAAGGTGTGTGGTGTGAGCACAGATGGTGCGCCAGCTTTGCGAGGATGTCAACATGGATTCCAACATTTGGAACTGAATGAATGAATGAGTCACCAAAAGTCATCGGAACTCACTGTATGATTCATCGGCAAATATTGACACCGAAGATCCTGCCACAAGAGTGACAAGGAGTGATGGAAAGCATCATAAGGTCTGTCAGCACTCTGTTATTTCACACTGAAGTGAGATGGTTGTCGAGAGGAAAAGTTTTTTTGTTCTTTGTTTGTTTTGGTTTGGGGGGCATCACTGCCCTCTGGTGGTGGGAGTTGGAGGTCCAGCCTTTGCTCCTGTGGAGTCGCTGCTAGAACAGAACCTCCATCCCAGTGGGCCACAGTCCTGCACACAACCACTATGCTGCTGGGGCTCGGGGCTCAGCCCCGAGAGGAAAAGCTTTAAAACATGCTTTTGAGCTTCATGATGGACTCAAAATATTTTTTAATCGGAAAGAAAGACTGCAGTTTGAACCACTTTCAGCGATAAAAGTGAACTTCAGAAAATAGTTGACATCTTTGCCATCTTGAATAAGTTACATTTATCGCTGCAAGGACCAACTGCAACATCCCTCAAATTGTCTGAAAAGATCCAATCATTCCAAACGAAGCTTCATCGTTGCCCAAAAAATTGGATGAAAATAAAATTTACAAGTTGCCTACCTTCTCTGCTTTCTTTGGGGAACATGACATTGAATCAGGCAAAAGGATTATGATGATAATTTCTGTGAAAAAAAACATTTGCACATGTTTGCAGACGAAAGTTCATCGTAGTTTTCAAATCTACCTGACACCCCCTTTGCACTTGCCAGAAGCCCATTCACAATCAAAGTTGAAGATGTTCCTGAGAGAGCACAGGTGGAGTTCCTTAAACTCACCAACAGAGATGCAGCGAGAACTGATTTCTCTCCAAGGCCGGGTACAAGATTCTGGGTCAAGTGTTTGTGGTCACACCCTGTTTTGTCCGAGACTGTGTTGTACCTTCTTCTATTTTCAACAGCATGTCTTTGTGAAGCAGGGTTTTCCAGCTTGTGGGTTGTCAAGTCTAAATACAGAAGTAGACTTATGGAAGATGATCTTTGTTGTGCTCTTGCAAAGACTTCTCGGAGAGTTTCTGGTGTGGTGAGAAAAGCTATCTCAACTCTAGCACTGATGTTGACTTTTTATTCATACTGTTGCAAAGTGTAGCAATGTGGTTTATTGTTGCTATATTAAGACTGTTACCCATGCGTCAAGACAAAATTTCATTTATTTGTCATTATAAATAAATATTTGACAGTATGTAATTGCATACTGTTTTGTGATTAAAAAAAGAAAAGAAATAGACAAACCACAGAGTAAAAGATATTTGCAGCACACAGAAATAAGTTATATGTAGTATATATAAAGAGCTTCTATAGTCAATATACAAAATACATACAGTAGAAAATAGGCATAAGACTGAGTACTCGCAATTAGAAGGGGAAGATCTAATTGTGGAAAAGTCTTCAGTTTAATTTTCATGGCACTGCACAATAAACTACAGTGCAATATTAACACGTTCCCATGAGAATGACTAGAATGCTAAGGATAGATAACACCAAGTGTTAGCAAAAATAGGGTGCATCTAGAACTCTCATCGCTGTTCACAAGAATCTAAATTGGTACAGCAACTTGTGTTTGATAGTGGGTCAGCCAAAACTAAGGAAACCATCTATGAGATGGATGACTACAACTACCTCAACAACGGGCACAAACATAACGAAAATCATGCAGATGTCACAGGACCAGGCAATGTTTCATTCTGTGATCCGAGCGTATAATCATTATGAGTCAGTATAGACTCACGGGCAGTGAACAACAACCAAAGTTGGTTGTATCAGTATCCAAATACCCCGCATTAGTACTTCAAGTTATGGAACTATATTTAAAAATGACAGATGGTCACAGTGTTACTACTTCTGAAAGCCCAAACTGAAGCCCCTACTCACAGGGTCAATCAAGAAGTTGAGTAAATAAATTGTGGCATCTTCATACCATGAGTTACTGTAGCAAGGAGAAGGAAAAACACAAAGTGAGCAAACTATACTACACACAGCAACATGGATAGATCTCATAAACCGTTGATGTGAAAGAAGTTCGACACAAATATATATTTTGTGATTCCATAACATAGACTTCAAAAACAAAAGTTAGCTCAGATTCTGTGTCAAAGCTGATTCCTGATCCATCCTTGTCATCTCCTGTCACCTCATTCTTTTCCAACATAAGATGCTACTGTGTCCTTGGCCAAGGACTTCTTGGCAGGTGGAGTGGCCACAGCCACCTTCAAGCCTGCAGTAGTGCCCATCAAATGGGTCAAGCTGCTGCTGCAGGTGCAGCACACCCGCAAGCAAATCACCGTGGATAAGCAGTACAAGGGCATCGTTGGCTGCGTGGTTTGTATTCAAGGAGCAGGGAGTCCTTTCCTTCTGGCATGGTAACCTGGCCAATATCATCTGATACCTCCCCACCCTAGGTCTCAACTTTGCCTTCAAAGATAAATGCAAGCAGATCTTCCTGGTTTGCGTAGACAAGAGGACCCAGTTCTGGCACTACTTTGCAGGGACCCTGGCATGGAGTGGTGTCGCTGGGGTCACATCTTTATCCTTTGTGTATCCTCTTGATGCTGCCAGTACTGGCCTAGCAGCTGATGTGGGCAAAGGTCAAGCCAAATGGGAGCTCTAAGGCCGAGTGAGTGCCAGGGCTTTCACGTGTCTGTGTAGGGGATTATCATCTACTGAACTGCCTACTTCAGCATCCATGATGCCTCAAAGGGAATGCATCCAAGTCCCAAGAATCCCTATATCTCCACTAACTGGATGATGGCACAGTCCATCGGGGTCATGGTTGAGTTGCCCTCTTACCCGTTCAATACCACTTGTTACCGAATGATGATGCAGTCAGGGTGCACCAGCAGCCTGGACTGACATCGTGCACACCAACGCCCTGGACTGCTGGAGGAAGAGTGAATGAAGGAAGCAAAGAATTCAATGGCATTTGCTCCAATGGACTCAGGGGCTTGGGTGGTGCCTTTGTGCTGGTCTTGTATGATGAAATCAAGAAGTACACATAAGTTAGGTCCTAGTATGTTTCCCCCGTGTGAATGACATGTTGCATCACATGACATATCTTCAAGCATTCTTGGCAGATGGTTGACAGTTGTGGTAGTTACCTAATCAACTCAAGACTACTAAGTATGAAGGGGTGGAGTTTAGTTTGTCAATCAGGTCACAGCCTGATGACCTTATTTGGAGGTGCAAGAGAGATAAATAGCTCACTGGAGGCCAGATACACTCATTCTCTGGAAGGCATTCATGTTGATGAGCCACATGGAGCTATGCTGATAGAGGTGGAGCCCTGGAGTGGGGGAGCCAAGTGAAGACCCACACCAGTACTGAGATGCTCCCACCACCACTGGACCCACAAGACTTTCCACACACTGGCTTGTGATCTTTCTGCATTTGGCATCATTTCATGTGTTGCGTGAGTCTGAAGAGAAATTTATAGATTGGTATCAGACAAACAAGTTATGGATTTAGACTATGGACTTGATCTGGACTGGACTGGGATGTTTTCTTAATGTACAATTGCTCTTTGTGATAAAGTTCTCTCTTACACACATATGAGTGTCTCTGGATTTGATTCTCTAGTCAATCCAGACTAACACAGCTGTCTAGATCAAGGATAACGATCTAGTGGCAGAAAATGGGAAGTAATGCTAATAATGAATGATATTCAGCTGATGAGTTTTCTCTTAAAACCATTTCCTTGATGATGAGACTCAATTCTATTTTTTATTTCAGTCACTCCTAATAAATAAATTTGAAGAAATAAAAAATATCTTTAAGATCAAACAAACAAAAACCCAAATGACACTAATCTATGGTGTTAAAAAAAAACAGAAACTTCTCCTGGGGCCTAGGGCAATGACTGGCAGAGAGCACCAGGAGGCTCCTGGGACATTTGTAAAGTTGGTTTTTCAAATTAGGGTCTGGTTAAATAGATGTTCAGTAAAATAAAATGAAAAGGTTGTGTGCTTGTGATTTACTCACTTTTCTGTATATATCATCTACTTTTGTTCAATTTCATATTTGAGTGATTAAGACCAACCTATGCCAGATATAGGTATCGATAGATATACATAGGGTTGATATGAAGAGAAATTAACCTAATAGCAGCAGTTGTGACATAGGAGTAGGGATCATGGATACTTCTCAGGGATGGAAGATAAGAACTAGAAAAAAAAGAACAAAGGGCCACTAGGATGCTAGCCATGTTTTCTAGTTTTTAAGTAAGGGTCACATAGTATGGTTCACTTGATGAACATTCATGGATCTTTTACACCTGTGGTTTGTGTGCTTTTCTACAAATATGTCTCATTATACTATGATTTCTAAAAGTTTATTTAACATGGAAAGTATGGTTTAGATTAGATTGTTAGCTCCTGTGACTTGTATACAATACTTAAAACTTTTTTGGTTATTGATAATGGTATGACTTACACCAATAAATGTTAAGTTCACAATCCTAGTATATTTCAAGGTAAAAAAAAAACATTAATTACCATTTAACTAAGACTAGCACCATGAAAGGAAGCACTAGCAGTGCAATAGGCTAAGCATTTTGGCTGTCGATCCCAAGTTGAGGGTTCAAACCTATCAAACCTTGGGAGAAAGATGTGCTATCTACTCTAATAAAATTTTACAACTTTGGAAATCCTGGTTATCCCTTCATTTCTGCCCCATGGAGTACCTAAGAGTCAGACTGGACTCAATGGCAGTGGGTTAGGTTTGCTTTTAGGTCAATAAGAAGCTCCCTGGTAGCAGTAGGCTTCAAAAAAATTGTGGAAAAATCGCATTAAAGAAAAAAATCTTCGCTCAACCTTCCTCTAGTTCCCTTGCTGCCTCCCACCCACTATCATGACCCCAATTCTACCACATAAATCCAGCAAGACCAGGAGATGTACAGTGAGGTTGGAAACATGGGAAACTTAGCATAGATGATCCATCAGGACTAGTAATAGGGGGGCTGGGCCCCGGTGGCGTAGTGGTTGTGCGCGGGACTGCGGCCCACTGGGCTAGAGGTTCAAATCCAGCAGCAAGGCTGGGCCTCCTACTCCCACCACCAGAGGGCAGTGATGCCCCCCCAAAAAACAAACAAACAAACAAACAAAAAAAGACTAGTCATAGGAGTGGTAATACCAGGAGGGAAGGATGAGGAATAGAAAGGGAGAACCAACTTCAGGGATCTACACGTAGCCTCCTCTCTGGGACACGGACAACAGGGAAGTGAGTGTTGGGACACATTGTACAGTGTACAGGATGAAAAAAATAATTTGTAAATTACTCAGGGTTCAAGGGGAAGGAGGGGAGGAAGGGTAATATAGGGAGCTGATAATGGGGGCCTGGAGGGAGGGAGAATGTTTTGAGAGTGATGATGGCAATGGCTGTGTAAAAGTGGCCTGCATACAATAGATATTGTTAGGGATTGTGATGGGAGTTGTATGGGCCCCCAATAAAAAGATTCATTAAAAAAGGGGGGGAGGGGAAAGGGGAGTTTTTATGTGTTTGTGTTTGTTTGTTTTTTTAAAAAGGAGCTTGCACCAAGGGCTCAAGTGGAAAATGTTTGGAAATGTATGTGGCAACATGTGTGCAAATGTGCTTGATACAAATGATGTACTGAATGTTGTAGTAGCTGAAAGAGCCCCCAATAAAATTATTAAAAAAGAAAAAAATCTTCAACACAGTAACAAACTAAGAAGGAGAGAGAAAGGGGGAGGGAAGGAGAAAAGAGAGAGAAAACCACACTGCATGCTGGCTTACAACCAAACCCAAGCCCAGAAGACAACATTTCTGCTCAGGGCAGCCAAGGCATAGAGAGGACTGTAGAGCTGGCCCCGCCATGAGACAGGACATCCCCTCACTGACCTACAGCTCTGTAGGGGCCAACTCTGGAGACACAGTGGGAGAACTGTGCCTGGTCTGACAGCTCACCCCCACCCCACCCCCCAAAACAACCACTGGGGCAAAACATGAAGGGAACTCAGCAGAACAAGGGGAGCAAAGCAACAATGTCTTGAAAATAGACTTCAGACTCCAAGGGCAGGGCTTGACTCCTCATCAGACTCAATCAGAAAACATATGTAAGGGTCGATAGACAGACCTGGAACTATCTATTTACAGACCCTTTTTTCTTCTTCTTCTTCTTCTTCTTCTTCTTCTTCTTCTTCTTCTTCTTCTTCTTCTTCTTCTTCTTCTTTTTAATCTATCTATATAGTGTAGAAAAGATAAACAATTCCAAGGAGAAACTGCAGGACCAATAGTCCTGGGAGGACAGGGAAGAGCAGAAGGTGAGAGAAAGGGAAGGAGGGGGCAACAAACCTAGGGACGAGGGAACAAGAGATCTAAAAATTGATGGCAAGGAGGATATAGAACAAGTGATGGGGTTTGAACAAGTGCAGTGCAGCCGAGAGGAATTACTGAGAGCTGAATGAAGGTCAAGCATGATAGTGGGAAAGGAGAAAAGTAAACAGAAAAAGGGAAGAACTAGGAGGCAAAGGCAAATTACAAGGGTATAAATACAGGTATATTCATATGTAAAGATATTAATATATAATGAAAGGGCCATAGGTCTATGTACATATATTTATAGACTATCCAGGAAGAAGAACAACATTGGGCCTCTACGCAAGTCTTCCCTCAATGCAAGAACACGTTGTTCTAATAACCTGGCATTCTGTGACATTCACCTTCCCAACATGATCACTGAAGTCAAAAAGGAGTGCATAAGCAAATGTGGTGAGAGAAAGCTGAAAGTGCCCGGCTACTAGAAGATATAGTATCTGGAGTCTTAGAATCTTGAAATTAAACAAGCAGCCATCAACAAGGAAGTAACAAAGTTCACATGGAAAAAACATGTCAACCTGTGTGATCACGAGGTGTCAATGAGATCATATATCAGGCATTAGAGGACGCAAACACACAATCATAGCAATGCAAATGAGGGAGGTCAGGGTGGAGACCCAAAGTCCTTCTGTAGACAATTGGACATCCCCTCACAGAATGGACACAATAAGGGACAAGCCAGCCAGGGTGCAGTATAGCACCAATGAAAGATACAACATACTTCTACTTCTTTTTTTTTTTTTGGGGGGGGGGGCGTGCATCACTGCTCTCTGGTGGTGGGAGTCGGAGGCCCAGCCCCACTGCTGGAATTGAACCTCCATCCCAGTGGGCCACAGTCCAGCACACAACCACTACACCACCGGGGCTCAGCCCACATACCTCTAGTTCTTCAATGCTTCCTTTCCCTCCACTACCTTGACCTCAGTTCTATCTTAAAAACCCGACTAGATTGGAGCATGTACATTGGTACAGATAAGAGCTCTCAACCCACAGAATCCAGGACAGATGAGCCCCTCAGGAGCAATGATGGGAGTAGCCATACCATGAGGGCAGGGGGAAGGTGTGGAGAGAAAGGAAGAAATGATCACAATGACTGATGTATGACACACCTCTGGGGGACAGAAAACAGAAGCATGGGTGAAAGGAGACCATGGACAGTGTGAGATATGAAAATAATAGCCGTTTATAATTTATCAAGGATTCACAAGGGTGAGAGGGTGGGGGAGGGGAAAAAGAGGCACTGATACCAAGGACTCAAGTAGAAAGGAAACGCTTTGAAAATGATGATGTCAGCACATGTACAAAAGTGCTTGATAAAACAGCAAAGGAAGTCAAAACCAAGAAAACATTAGCAACCCCAAACAAAAACAAAATAACTAACAAAAAGAAAGCCGCTGACAAAAATGGAAAAGCCTATAAGTAGTTCAAGGTCTGTTTGTTAGCCTTTATGAGTGTTTTCCAGTTGAGTAAGATGGGGTGTCACACCCTGGTTCCCACGTCTATTCTTTGTCTCCCCCAGGGGCTTCATCACTCTGTTCCCCATACTGCTTTGCTGCATGCCCTCAGTGCCTCACCCCAGCGTGATGGGGCCAGACCATGCACTCTTCCTGCACTGTTTCTCCGGTGCCGTCCCCCCCTCACCCCAGTGCCATGGTTCAGTGAGAGACACTGTGTCCCATGCTGGGACCAGCCCTATGGTCCTCCATTTTATTGTCTGCTCCAAGCAGAAACATTGTCCTCTGGACTTGGTGAGCCAGGATAGCCCTCTCATTCTCCATCCCTTTTTACTTCTCCCATGTGATCTAATCCAACATGTGCCTCACCCCAAGCTGTAGCTCCAGTGCTGTCCTCTGAAGTACATTCTTCTGAGTGTGGGGTGCCTACATAGTTGGGGTTGGGGCCGTCCCATAGACCTCTCTCTATTGGTTCCCTGCTACATGCCAGTATGTTGTATTCATATCTTGGCGCATTGAGTTGAAGCCTGGTCTCTCTGTCCCTCTTCTTCAGAGATATAAACAATACCCTCTCTTTGGGTGGGTTTTGACTTCTTTTGTTGTTTTATTTGGCTTTTCCAGGTTTTTGCACTTATTAATGTATCTCACAAGTCTATCTAGATAAGATAGGTGGGATAAAAAATTCAGAGATGAAAAGAATGGGACCGGTGGTTCCAAGAGATATGGAAGAAGGGAAAGTGGGAGAAAGGAAGGTTGGGAGGTTGAGGTGACCAACCCAGGAACAAGGGAACAACATGAACTATAATCAATGGAAGGATGCCGACTGTAATGTAGCAGTGAGGAATTACTAAACCCGAATAAAGGCCAATCATGCTGGTGGGATAAGAGGGAAGTAAAAGGAAATAGAGGAATGAACCAGGAGGCAAAGGACATTTAAAGAGACCTAAATATAAGTATGTACATATGTAAATACATATGTAATGAGATGGGAATAGAACTATGTACTGATATCTCTATGTTAAGAATTAAGGTTGCAGGTGGACATGGGGCCTCAACTTCAGGACTCCTTCAATGCAATGACACTTCGTTCTAACAATCTGGCATTCCATGATGCCCACCATCTTACTGACGATCACTGAAGACAAAATGGGTGCATAAGCAAATGTGGTGAAGAAAGCTGATGATATCTGGCTATCAAAAATATATAGCATCTGGGGTCTTAAAGGCTTGAAAATAAACAAGAGGCCATCTAGCTAAGAAGCAACAAAGCCCACATGGAAAAAGCGCCCCAGCCTCGGTGATCGTGAGGTATTATTGGAATCAGGTGTCATGCACCTAAGACTCAGAACAAAACCATACCCAAGGTTAAGCATGGAGTGGAGACCCAATGCCAATCTGTAGAAAACTGGACAACCCCTCACAGAGGGGTCACAGGGAAAAGAGGAGCCAGTCAGGGTGCTATATAGAACCATTGAAACAGAGAACATTCCTCTGGGTCTTTGGTGCTTCCTTCCCCCCACTATCATGACCTCAATTCTATCTTACAAATTGGATTAGACCAGAACATGCACACTGCTTCAGATAAGAGCCCACAACCCAAGGAATCCAGGATACATAAACCCCTCAGGGCCAACAAGGAGAGTAGAGATACCAGGAGGATTAAGGGCAGTGTGGGGAGAGAAAGGAGGAATTGATCACAAGAATCAATTAGAACCCCCTCCCAGGGGGACGGACAACAGAAAAGTGGGTGAGGGGTGATGGAGGCCATTGTGAGATATGGAAAAAATAATCTATAACTTATCAAGGGTTCATGAGTGAGGGTGGGTCGGGAGGGAGGAAGAAGAACTGGAGAGCGCCTATCAGGAGCTCAAGTGGGAAGAGTACGCTTTGAAAATGAGGATGATGTCGTGTGCAAATGTGCTTGACACACTTAATGAATGTATGGATTGTAATAAGAGATGTAAGAGCCCTAATAAAAGTGCTTTTTAAAAGTGCTTGATATAATTGATGTATGCTTGTTATAAGAGCTGTAAGAGCCCCTAATAAAAGATTACTTTTTAAAATCTTATTTCTCACAAACTTTTTGAACCACAATTGTTTTTCATTCCGAAATCTCCCACTGTCCTTCCAGAATAATAAGTCATATCTCTTTACATGACAAATAAAAGTCCCTTACTTTCTTTTTTCCAGGAGCGATAGCTCTTTAATACTTCCTGCCAGAGGAGTGAATCAGAAGCATCCACAGCTCTCTGGGAATTTCAGCCAGCTTGCTCCTGAGATGCAAGAATGGCGAGACTTCATCTCCCATACCTGGGACTTGTTGTCAGGCAGCACCGGTCTGTGGAGAAGGAAATCCCGCTTGGTAAAGTAGAGGGGCAGCAGGAAAGAGGAAGACTCTCCAGGGGACACCTGCCCCGGGGGCTCACACCTGCCACCAGTTGGTGAGGATGGAACAGACCTGGGTAGCGTTCTGCTCTGTTGCACACAGGGCCATGTTGAGTCAAAACGGGATAGACAGCGCCTCACAACTCCCATGTCTAAAATGCACAATTCAGTGGGATGGGTCATTAGTTATCCTGAGAACGGGAACTGCGATCACATGACTTACAGAAGCATCATGTTGTGGCTTGGGTAGGCACACAATGCAGGAAAAACATACGTGGCCAGAGCACAGGCATCCATCTGATTATTCCTGCTGGTGATCAGTCTCATTCCTTGATGTTTCCTATCATTATGGATGAGGAATGGTTGGTACAGGAACTGCCCTTATCTGTCTAGTTATTTTCGATTCTTTATCAGCGTGGCTGAGTAATAGTTGATACAGGAATGGCTACCATCTGTTCTTTTACATTTTTATCATAGTGGCTCAGTCGCCATTAAAACAGGAATTACTTAGAAGTGTTGAGTTTCTTTAAACATGAGCTGTTGTCGCATAATGCTTACATTTAATTATGTCATTTGTTTTAAGAATGATTCCAGGAGAAGGGGAGAGTGATTCCATTTTAAAATAATTTAAAAATATTTCCCACATTTGGACTCAGAAAATACTTCTAAGCAAGCAGCAAATTGTGCTTATGTTCATCTGGAAGAGCACAATTTCCTAATGTGATTTTTATAGGGCCTTTAAAGCATGTCTTTATAGAACAAAAGAAAGAAGGGCAGAGGACAATTAATTATTTAAAATCTCAACAAATCATGGCAGAATGATTCCAAGCAGAACTGGAATTTGGTTCAGTATGAGTCATGTATTAGGTGAGGTTTTAGGAAAACGTTCAAGGCCTCCTGGTCACTGCTGGGACCAGGTGCTTGCTCAGAATCGACGATTTCCTTGCAACTGTGCAATTTGCTTCTGTATTCCCAAAGTAAAAGCATCTCCAGAAACACCTCAGACTTTAAGTATTGTTTATGCAGGCAGATTAATAATTTCTAACATGTTTATACATAACACGAGTCTGGGCAAACAGTGAGCAAGCTCTGCTGCTAACCCCAAGACTGGAGACTCAAGTCTACCCTGGGCACCTCAGAAGAAAGAAACGCCAATCATGGACAGCCATCAGGGGAGGGTGCGGGGGAGGGGGGCGCAGTTCCGCTCTGACCCACTGGCCGGGCCATGAGCTGGAATCGATTCCCTTGTTTCGGTTTTGGGTATTTGTTCAAAGGACACCAGGAGACTTTCTTAAAGCACAAGCAAGAAACGTAGCTCTGCCGCCAGATTTTAAGGTTTTCACCTCGGAAGTGAACTTCATCAGTGACTGCACAACAAAAGCCAAGAACATCCTTTAAAAACCCGCCCTTGGGCTGAGCCCGGGTGGCGTAGTAGTTGAGCGTGGGACTGCGGCCCACTGAGTTGGCGGTTCAAATCCAACAGCAGCTCTCCAGGAACAAGGCTGGGCCTCCTACTCCCACCAGAGGGCAGTGATGCCCCCCCCCAAAAAAACCCACCCTTTTCCCAAGGAATACGCCTCGTAGGGACCACGTCTGCTTCAGAATGGAGGAAGCTGAAGGTCTTCTGACTTTTTTTTCTTTACCTCCACGCATGATCGTTTCTAAGGAAAGGAAAGACAACGTTCCTACCTCACTTGCAAAGCTGAAGCCCTCTCTCTTTCGCGTCTCCGGACTTCTCTTCCCACTTCCTGTCATCTCATTTCCATAGGCGACTTGTGGACATTTACTTTTATTATGAAATACTGGCACTGAAAAGAGCATGCTGAATTCCTTTTGACTCGGATGGGTGCGTGCCATCTAAATCATCTCATCAACAACTCAACCCTTGATGAAGGACAGCCACAACAGACCTTGTGATTTTCAGTTACAACTTTAGTGTGATCTCAGACATCCAGTGATGGGAATGAGCTCTCCGTTCCAGAGGTGTCAAACAACGGGCACATCATTATGTCATGCTCGCATGGATTGCTGTTCCCTGAGATTGTTTTCGCTTCATCAGAAAGAGTCACCAACATGACATGAGAGATGGCAATGCAAAGCGAAAACAGACTTTCACCAATACACATCCGCAAGGTGAGCAACGTTGTCCTGGCAATCCGAAAGTCCCTGAGCGCTGAATAGAGGACTCTTTAGCAGTTAGGCACATAAGCTTTTAGCACTAGATGGCATGGGTTGATCCTAACTTTTCCACTACCTATGGGTACAGAGAGGCAGGTTACCCAAACTTCTCGTAGCTCATTTTCCTCAACTAGAAAGCAAGATTAGCAGGTGCTGTCTGAAACTAATTAGCACTTTTATACCACTTACAGTGGGCCTATCACTAGTATGTTAGCTGTTGATATTATCAATAATATCATTTGATATTATGTTAGACAAAAGGATTCAGAGCTATTATTTAAGGCAATTTCAACCCCACCAAAAATTGAGAGGTGCTCACACCCACAGCATTTATTCATACACATGTATACATGCATGTATATTGCCAGGTGTATTCCACAGCGATCCTATTTTGACGTCAACCGACACACTATCTGTTTCGTGTCCAGGTGATTTATCTCAGAAGCTCCTGTAACAGAGCGCCAGGTGGACTGGCATGGGGCAACGAGCAGGCCGTGACTGTGGGCGGTGGAGGCTGACACAAGCTCTCCCAACCTTTTCCAGCAGTTCCCTCAGAAAGGCCGACAAAGAGCACAACATCATTTTTCTGCCGTCGTCCTACTTCTTGCTCCAGCGTTTGCCTCTCATTTGGCTTCCTGCTGCCAACCTTCAGGCCTGCCCTAGATTCCAGGCTCTGGCCCTGAAAGGTACGATCTGCACTGACTGGTTTCTTAGCTCGTGCAGTGAAATCATTGTCGCTTCATCCATTTTCTTAAAATAGCAGGTTATTTTCTCTCCTTCCTGGCACTGTTTCTTAGCTAGTTTAATTGACTCATCTTCACCCTATTCACTTACTTAAAATAGAAAATGTTTTCTACCCCTTCTCTTCCAAGCCTCAGGGACACTCGATTGATTCTGAAACATAACTGTTTGTTTCCCTCTCTCAACTTCCACCTGACATTTCCTTCTAACCCAGAGCATCTTCAAAATGGAATTGATTATCAGTGACCATTGATAAACACCCCCTCCCTTGGCCTTGCTCTAAATACGGTTGGGCCCCCTGCTTTGCTCTCTCAGGATAGAGGCTATTTTTGTAGGATAAGGATTTGAGGAGTGGGTTCTGTGGGTCCCAACTGCACCTCGGGTGCTGACTTTCCATCGATCCAACAAAAACACTCTCCTTTCTTATGGCAAACACCATCAATCAACGTGTTAAAATGCAACTTTCTACATAAAGCAGAAACCCAAAGACCAAAACCAAACCCGTTTTTGATTCCAACTCATCGTGGTCCAACAGGACTGAGTGGGGTTTCCAAGGCTATCACCTTACAGACATAGATTGTTACGCCTTTCTTCTATGGAGAGGCTGGAGGGCTTGAACCACTGACTTCAGATCAGCAGATGAGAGCTTTAACAAAAGTGCCACCGGGGCTCCTCATAAATCAGAAAATATCCAAATAGCTAGTTACTGCCGACAACTCTCCAGGCTCTGTTTTAAAGTCAGTCCTTCCCACTTAAGGGCTAGATCCCAGAGCCTCTCAACCAATACTAGCTGTGCCTGCCTTTTTCTCCAGGTTCATTTTTTCAAACTCCACTCAGTCATTTTCAGCTATGGTGGCTTACGGGGTTGCATGTTGGGTCAGCAGTTTGAAAGCACAAGCTACTCCTTGGGAGGCAGATGAAGCTTCCGCCTCCTGGAAAGAGTTACGGTTTCCGAACAAGTTTTACTTGTGCCAAAAGGATGCTGTGAGTCAGAATCACTTGATGTCAATGAGTTCGACTTTTGAACAAGCATGCTATCATGTCTACCATCTTTATTTAAATGAACAAAAGTCCTCCACGTCCAATTTCTTGCACATAAATTCCTCAAAAGTGCTTTTGCAGATTTGGATAATTTTGCCCTTCCTCTCTCTACGAAGTCTACTCTACTATGGTTTTGTCCACATTACTTCACGAAAACTATTCTTGCAAAGGCCACCAAGTGACCTCAAGGTGGATGATTTCTATCGCTAATTCTCAGAACTCATCTCACCTGACCCGCGAGTAGTTTGACAATGTCCATCAGCCACTTCTCCTCAACACGCTTTCTCCGCTTGACTTTCAGGATACCACACTCTCCTTGGTTGACCTCTTCTCCTTCCTCGTGGCTATTTCATCTCAGTAGCTGGTTCACTTTGCCTTTTTTCCCTGACTTCTCTTGTGGGTGTGTCCCAGGTTTGACCCAAGCCTGTCTTCTTCTGCATCCATGCTAACTCCTTACCAATCTCATCTATTCTTGAGATCATAAATCGTGTCTCTAATCTGACATCTCCCATGTCTTTCTCGCTTAAATTTCTCACCTGAACACATGATTTGCATACCCAACTGCCTACCCAATCTCCATTTAATATCTGATATAAGATGACATTTAACAGATCCCAAATAGGATGTCAGTACTTGCTCTTCAGATCTGCCCCATCTGCTACCTTCCCCTCTTGTTTATGGCAACTCTGTCCTTCCAACTGGTCAGGTCACATTTTCAGAATCAGTTTTCACTTCCCTCTATTATGCACACCTGACATCTAATCTTTTCAAGACATCTTATTCGGCTCCACTTTCAAAATATATCCAGAATCAATTTCTTACCACCTCACGGTTTTGACTCTCATTTCCACATCTTCTTGCACTTCTTTAACCCAATCACTCCCTCACTTACCTCCTGGGTGTCTCCCCTTATTCTAGTTCCCCAACTCCCATAGTTTAATGCAAGATCTTTGGTGTTGATTATGGTGTCTCTATGTCTGAATTAGATTAGCAATCTACTGAAGTCTTGCTACAAAAGAATTTGTTTTGGGTATGATTTGAATAAGCAGGAAATCTCAAGGTCTAATGAACAGAAGTCTAAGTTGAATCACACAATAGAGAGTTTTAGCCCCTTAACCAATCACCAGTCTTGAGTCATGTGGCAGCTATATAATCTACTGTCAACTTCAGCGAAAGGGTGGAGTCTAGCCTGTCAATCAAGTCATTGCCGATGAAGCCTTTGTGTGGACATGGCCTTCTCTAGAGGATTCTGGGAACTCCTGTCTTCCTCCTGGGAACACACACTCTCCTTGTGAGACATTTCTGTTGTCAAGCCACATGGAGCTGTGCTGTTGGAGCCAGAGTCCAGGAGCTGGAAGAGCCACTTGGAGACTCATGCCAGCGCTGAGATGCTTCTACCGCCAGTGGATCCATAAGACTTTCCACCCACTGACCTGTGATCTTCCTGCACGTGGCATCATTGCACGTGTTGCATGCGTCTGAAGAGAAATGGGCTAATATTGAACTTATGGATTTGACCTGGACTAGGCTAGGATGTTTTCTTAATATACAATTACTCTTTATATAAAGCTCTTATATACACATGACCGTCTATGAATTTGTTTCTCTAATCAACCCAGACTAATACAAGTCGCTTCACAGACCCAGAGTTCCTTGAATGAAGGGAGGTCAGGCTCGCCTGAGGAAGTACCCCAATACACAGCCAAACTCTTTTAAATCTTCCTCCCTGCAGTCACTGAGCAGGAAGATTGAACACTGGTGAGGGTGGAGTAACCAAATGTTGTGTCAATTAGTGGCGAGTGACTCTAAACTGTGATTAATTCCTAGAGAACCAAAGCACCAGTGAACTCATCTGGTCAGAGGAGGGGCTAATGAAGGTTCAGTGATTCTTGCTACTTCACACCAAGCCCAGAGGCCTCCTGAACTCATCCTGTGGTCATTTCTCCAGTTCTGTGATGCATAGTTGGGGTACATATGTTCAGCAGTTGACAATATACTCATGTTGGTTTCCTGATAAGTGAAGTGAGGGCTCTTACTGTAGAAAATACAAATGAAAGGCCCCACAACTGCCTCTACTTAACAAAGAATATGTTTTCTGGTTTGTTTTCTAATCAGGTTGTGACTGGTTAGACTACTTAAAAGCTCACTTTTAAGGATACTAGCATGCTTCTAGTTACACACAGTTAGGGAGAACTAGGGAATAAAGAAAAACTGAATATTTTTGTCAGTTCAGTTGTCAGACAATCAAGGGGATACCATCTTTATAATTAATTATCATGACATCTAACAGGAAGATTTTTTTCAATCTTTGCAGGAAAGCAGAACTTTGTAGTTGTGGAATCTAAATTTATATTTGGTGGCTTCTGACTCAATGTTAAGTTGAGTGCATTGATATATAGAATTTAATTATGTTTTGGATATTTATACTTTAGTCTTTTTTACTTTAGAAGTTTGGCAACTTCTCTTACAAAATATAACAGTGGAAAGTTTTGCTTAGTTGGCTTCTTGAAAGTCATAGGTTTACAAATATTGAATAGTTCAACAACTCCAGAATTCCAGAAATAAAAGTGATTAAGAGAAGTTTGGA
This sequence comes from Nesogale talazaci, assembly GCA_004026705.1. Classification (NCBI taxonomy): domain Eukaryota; kingdom Metazoa; phylum Chordata; class Mammalia; order Afrosoricida; family Tenrecidae; genus Nesogale; species Nesogale talazaci. The sequence continues at coordinate 10,395 of PVJH01021390.1, read as the reverse complement.
GAAGAAACTTTAATGATTACTCATGGCAATTAAATAAATACATGGAGGAGTGGCATACTTGTTAGGGATACTTAACCAATTTCATGACTAATGACCATATTAGACGTGTTTTCCACTGCCTGTCCAACCTACAGCACTAAATAAAGAACCTTCCCCACAGACGATAAACAGGGAAGGACTTTGGTCCCTGGTGGTTTTCTTGTTCCCATGAAGGCCATTTGAATTTTGGCTTCAGTCTTTGGCATCTGTGAGATTTCTAGCCTTAATTCAGTTCTTTAAAAAGCTCTGTTCCCGTCCAAGCAAAAGGAATGGCCTATAAAAATAATTAAGAATACCCATTTTTTCTAGAAAGCAAGCTGCAGTAACCTTAGCTCCTCGTCCTTTTGCAGAAGATCCCCTGAAACCCTTGATGTCCCAGCGTGCTAAAGTCTATGAGGAGGAAAATGACTGCATAGATCTGCTTTCTCATTCCTGGAATGAACAGCCTATTGCATGACTAGGATTGTAATTGTTTGTTGTTGTTGGGTGCCACAGAGTCTGGTTTGACCCACAGCATACAAGAAGCGATGAAACAAGCTCACATAGGGGTGGAAAAGAAAAAGAAAATCTACCTAAGGATTGCTATTGGTCTCAAAAATGTTTTTCTTAACGTCAATATTGGTGGTTGTTAACTGCCAACAAAAGTCAGGGCTCTGACTTTTCAGAAGCAGAGTCTTATCATGAAACACCAGCCTGTCCGTGATAGCCGAGCACCTGACCTCTGCCACCCAGGAGCTATTAATCCGGTATACAATCTGTCCTGCATCCTGTGATTGAATCTGCTGTGTTAACTGGGGTGAGGGGAAGGTCATTTTTTTCTTTTTACTTTGAGTAATAAATACAATATAAGGAAAGTTTGTACACTGTTTTAAAGTAGCTTTTCATTAAAGGGTGAGGTTGTAACTGTTTTTATGTACCCAGCACCCAGATGAAGTACATTATCATTTCACTGTAGTTGCCTTGACTACTCTCTTCAAGAAATAAAATCCTTTAGATATTACTTATAAGTATGTCATTGGTTTAGTGGTTTACTCAGTAGTTCAAAGCCAGCAGTCGCTCCACAGGCGAGAGGTGGGGTTCTCTATCCCCGTGGCGTTACAGGACTGGACATTCACAGGGGCGGTTCTGCCTTGCTCTGTACACTCACTGTGAGTCAGCATGGACTGGATGACAGGGAGATGTCCTTTTCCAGTGGCTCCTTGCCAGTGCATGTATGATCCTTCCTGTGAGATGACTAGATGGTTTTCTGATGATGTAGCTAAAGTAATCAAAACAATGTTTCAACAGCCCTGCTTCTAAAGAAGCATTCTTATTGTATTTTCTCCTAACACTGATTTGTTTGTTCTTTGGCAGTTCCTGGTATATTCAATATTCTTTGCCAACACCATAAATCAAATTATTTTCTTTTTTATTAGCTTAATGAGGAAAATCATAGATTGCATTTAAGATTTTTTCCACTGTTAAACTTGGTTTCTATTTCTGCTATAAAGCTCTTTGGCCAAGATGTATATACTGGCACATATACTAATACATGCCTATTGATACAAGTATATATGTCTGCTATAATGTACATATTATGCTAGACTTAACTTGCCAGCATTTTGTTAAATGCTGTTTTATCTATGTGTACTGAGTAGATTGCCTTTCAATTTTCCTTTTCTTGAGTGTCCTTGCATAATTTTGTATCAAAGTTATTGTAGCTAAACGACTTTGTTTCCTTCCCCTACTTTTTAAATTCCTTTGGGAGACTGCTATTTGAAGGGTTGTTGGGGGAAAAAATATTTCATACAGAATGCTTAACTTGGTGCTTTATGTGAGGGTAACTTTTGGATGCATGGTTCTACATTCGTTCATATTTTCTCCTTTGAGTCAGTATCTAAATTAACATTTTCTGGAGTTATCTTTTTAATGTGCTTTCAAATTTTGGGGGGGACATCTCTGCCCCTTGGTGGTGGGAGTAGGAGGCCCAGCCTTGCTCCTGGAGAGTGCTGCTGGATTTGAACCTCCAACCCAGTGGGCCGCAGCCCCACGCACAACCACTACGCCACCGGGGCTCAGCCCAATATGCTTTCAAATGTAAGAATATAGAGCTATTCAAAGTTTTTGTTTTGTGGCTCTATGTTATTGCATCAACTCTAACTCACAAAGACTCCGTGTACGATACGATGCCGCCCACCCGCGTCTTGTACCAATTCCCAGTTACTCCTTCTTCTGAACCCATCATGGCAGCCAGTAGGTCAGTTCATCTTCTTGAATATATTCTTCTTTTTCTGACCCTCCACCAAGCATAGTGTCCTTCTCCAAAAACTGTTATCTCCTGATAACTTGTCCAAGACATGAAGCCTCTCTGTCCTCATTTCTAAGGGAAATTCTACCTTAGAGAAAGATTTGTTTGTTCTTCTGTCTATTATATATTCAATAATCTTGCCAATATCATAATTCAAAAGCATAAATTCTTCTTCAATCTTCTTATTCATTGTCCAGTTTTCATATGCATATGAAGTCATTGAAAGCACTATAGCTTGGGTCAGATGCACTTTGGTGCAAATACACCCTCAAGATGGTATATTTGCTCTGATATTTTACAGGATTATTTTGCAGTATAATTACCCACTGTGACGTATTATTTGATTTCCTGACTATTGTTTTCATGGGTCTTATCTGTGGATCCATGTAAAATAAAATCTTTGACAGCATCAATCTTTTCTCCATTTGGTGTTGGAAATATTTGTTTTCTTTATGATGAGGTATAAACAGTTGTTTACTTTATGCTGTCAAATACCTTTCTCTCTTTATTTGGTCAGGTTCTGATCAACTCAGCTGTAGCCAACCAAGCAAGGCCAAAAGAGAAACAGTTGTAAGTTTGGGAATTGAAACATACCTCCCTGTACTTTAGATCAACTGGCCTCTTCTCTCCCTCTGTCTCTCTCCCTCTCTACACCAGCCCCTTCATGGGGAGTCCACATAATTCCTTTACTTCACACCAGTCAGCACACTTCTTTGTCTCTCATTTCTAGCCCATGTGGATCTGGTCAATGTGTGCCAATGGAATATGTCCAAACTCAGATTTTCTCACTCAACAATCTAAATTGTCATAATAAGAAGACTAGACTGTCAGCTTGATTAGTCTCTAACTTTCAATCTTAGAAGAGTTTTTTTTCCCCCTGGTGGAGAAGAAACAATTCCTGCAATGACTTTTGCTGCCTGAATGCATCCAATGACAAACTGCTTGTTTGGAACTCAAACAATCTTTCTTCCTATCACATGTAAATCTGTTCTCACATCTCAGCCACTGTGGACAGGACTCAGGATTCCAACTAAGCCCCCAACTGTACATAAACTTAACACAAGAGCCCATCTCTGCTGGGCAAATTATAACTCCCCTCTTAGTATATCTAATCAAGTATAGCTTCAAGGTAGACTTATAACCCTGGTAATCATAACCATATTGATTTCCATCACAAAGTAGGCCTATTTTATAATATTTCTTGCTTAACCAATCCAGCCTTTGTTCTAGACCATTCCAGAAGCAGCTCTTCTACCCTCATCTGCAGCTTGTCTCATATCATTTCAGGCATTACAGGAGACAACACAGTAGTTATCAAAGGATGAAGGTTTCCTTTCTCACCCACTTTTGTTCTCGCAACAATTACCATTTCTGATGCCAATTGAAAGAAGAATATGTGGAGAGCATCTGACTTCTTCTGGCTGTTCAAAGGGAAAGGAAAAGAATCAGAAGTATCAACAGCAGCTACTCAATTCTGGCATATCAAGTACATCACTGAACCATACAATTCCTCTTAAATGTGGTACACCCAGTAGAGATCTTATGATTGTTTAATTCAAAATGGCCAATACCAGTCCTTTTCAATGGTAGGACATTGATCATTATATATTTAATTTCTCTTTTGATGACATCTAATTTTTCTAGATTCATACTTTGTACAGTCTACATTCCAATTATTATTAATGAAAGTCCGCAGTTGTCTCTTCTTGTTTTGAGCCATGGCCCAAATGAAAGTCCTGAAAGCTTTGCCCTCCATGTCACTAAGGTCAAGTCTACTTCGAGAAGACTGTCCTGTAGTCAGGTTTTGCGTGACTTCCAACTGAGGGGCTCATCCTCTGGCCCTATCTCAGACGATGTTCCATGACTGTCCATAAGGTTCGCAGAACCTGCTGCTTAAAAATGCACCACTTCTTTTTTGTTCCTATCATGTCTTAGCCTGGAAACGACACTGAAATCTCCCTGCCATGAGTAACTCCTTTGGTACTTGAAATATTGGTGGGAAAAGCCCCAAGATCACACTAGCACACGAAAAATTAGGAGAAGAGTGGTGGCAACAAGAAGAACTCTGGTAGCATAAGGGCTACTTGCTGGGCTGCTAATCTAACCCTACAGTCAAAAGCTCAAAGTTATCAGCCACTCAGCTGGAGAGGCTGTCAGTTTCTGTAGAGACAGCCTTGGGAACTCACAGGGCAGCTCATCCAGTCTACAAGGGTCGCTATGACTCAGCATCGACTTGATGGCAGTAAGTTTAATTTTTTTTTTCTGCATCACTGCCCTGGTGGGAGTAGGAAGCCCAGCCTTGCTCCTGGAGAGCTGCTGCTGGATTTGAACCATCAACCTTGTGGGCCGCAGTCCCGCACACAACCACTGTGCCACTGGGGCTCAGCAGTTTGATTTTTTTTAATGGAAAAATAAAAGATCTTTTAAATATGTTTTCAAGTTTAATAACATAAAACTGTTAAAGGTTTGGGGTTATAAAGTTTAAAACCTCAACACTCTCAGTTAGTTTTTGCCGCAGAGCCAGTCACAGGTACCACAAACAAAAGACAAACCCATGCCCATGAATCACTTCTGACCCAAAGGGATCTTATAAGACGGAGTAGAAATTCCCCAAAGAAATCCCAAGGCTGGAAATCGTCACATAGGGACCCCCAAATCCTGGTGGTACAGTGGGTTGAGCTTCGGAATGCTAAACAACAGATAGGCAGCTCAAACACACGAGCCCTTCTTAAGAAAGATGAGACTGTCTGCTTTTGTAAAGATTTACAGGCTTTCATGATAAACTGTTGCTTTAAACTGGGGAAGAAATTACTATTTTTCAGGATGTTAAAGAAAATGAATAAATATCATCAAAATAAAAAAGAGATTTACTACACCTAGAGATTTAATAAATACAAAAACAGCAACAATGAGAAACATGAAAAGAAAACTCATGTACAACAGGAACTCAGCATAGAAAATTGTGGGAGTCATGTATTCAAGATGTCAATTTCATGACTGAGATGTAGGGGTGAAGTTTTGCCTGTTTATCTGAAAAGAGCCATTGAGTAGCCAATGAGGTCTTTGTATGGGCATGGCTTTTCCTGAGACTTCTGGAAAACCTCGCAATATTTTCCTCATGGAGATGAGAGGCCATCTCCCCAGTTGATGAGAGTCATTCTCAGAGACGACCAATTACTGACAAGACAAGATGGCAGCGTCCAAGGAGCTGGAGGAGCCAGAGGAGAGCCCACACAAAGTCTTATCCTGATGGAACCAGACCTCTGAAGCTGGAGAAGCCACGTGGAGACGTCTGCCAGTGCGGGATTGCTTCTACCACCACTGGATGCTGTTGATGGACCCTGAGTCCTGGAAGTGAGGAGCCGTAGGGAGACCCCTGCCAGCGCCGAGATTCTACATCTACTGGCCTGTGACTTCGTGAGTCGGAAGGAGACTTTATAGACTGGTATCAGACATCTGGGCTAATATCGGACTTATAACTTTGAACTGGACTGGGCTGGGATGCTTTCTCAATGCTCCATTCCTCTTGTATATAAACCTTACCCCGATATCCATATGCGTGTCTATGAATTTGTTTCTCTAGCCTACCTGGACTAACACAAAAATTATGTGGAATAAAGAAAACAGTGATGCTACAAAAATATACAATAAAATGCTCACAATCAATTCATACCTATCAATCATTACAGTAAATGAAATGCTGAGTGAAATTAGTCAATCACAAAAAGACAACTATTGTATGAGACCACTATTACGGGCAGTCAGGAGATCAAAAGACAAGTCACAGTAGATCAATCTGCTGCACGAGACCTCTCTAGAGCACTGACAAGCAAAGATGCTATTTTTAGGATGGAGGTGTGTTTGATTCAAGCCGTGGTATTTTCCCCTGACCTCATACGTATGTGAAAACAGGACATTGAATAAAGAAGATCAAAGAAGAATTGATGTCTTTGAATAATAATAAGAAGAAGAATCAAAGAACCATGGACTGCTAAAAGGACAAACAAATCTGTCTTGTAAGAAGTAAGGCCAGCATATTCCTTAGAGGTAAGCATGGAGAAGCTTTGTCTTACATATTTTGGACATACTGTCAAGAGAGACCAGTCTCTGGAGAAGGACATCATGCTTGGTAAGTGGAGGGGCAGCGGGAAAAGATCCGCTATGAAATGGATTGACACAGTGACTGCAACAATGGGTTCGGGCCTAGGAACAATTGTAAGGGTGGTGCAGGACCATGACATATTTCATTCTGTCATGCATGGGGTCACTGTGAGCCAGACCCCATTCAGTGGCACCTAACAAGAATGATTGTAAAAGTCAAGAAAAAGTTTTCACACTAAAAGAAACCTTTGATGGTTACCAGGAGTGGGAAGGGAAAGGAACCAACCTCCCACAGATACCCATGGACAACTGCATTTTAATAAGTCCAATGAGTTCTTGAATTCAAAGATCTAAGTATTTCATTTCTAGATTTTATATAAATAATCTTGAAAATCAGAATGACTTGCTTTTTCATATGTATTATCTTGCAATTTCCATTAGCTGTACTTTTTATCATTTAATAGCTTAGTAATTATTTCCGCAGATGTAACTTTCTAAAACTCAGCCTTTTGAAGTTGTTTAGCCTCCTATTTATTGTGTTTTTGTGGACTGTTACAGCATGTCATATTTTATCATGTACCTTGAGTAAGTTTTCATGTGTGATTGTGAAGCTGGAGTGTAAAATCACACGAGCACTGTGGAGAGAACAGCCCTGCAGAGCGGTTTTCTGTTTGCCTCTGCTAGGCTCCCTAGGAGTCTGTCATTGGGCCCAGCACCAGTTTTAATATTAATGTCTCAGTTTGGGCTCCCCTCACCGTAGGGGTAGAATAAATTTAGATTCCACATCTGGAAGCTTAGCTTTAACATTCAGTTTCTTATGGAGTGGGAAGAGGCCACCTGCCCCAAATAAGGCCTGTTCAGTATAGGATTTCTTGACTCATATGATTTAATAGTTTTTCTAGTCCCCCTTCCCAAGAGAGAAATTCTTCCAAGAGTCCTTGATTTTTGTAAGAAGTATCAGCACCATACCCATGCCACGAGAGGACTGAGGTCTATATTCTATTCTCCTGTGATTATGAAATTCTATCTGTTGGTTATTAACATCTGCATTTATATTCAGCAAGTCACTTAATATCAGTTAATACACCTCCCACTTCAAAGACAAGTTGGCTCCCATATCTGGCACCTGGGAATTTCTTTCTTCCAGGCTTAGTTACAGATTTTGAGCATTTGTCTATGTTTTATGCAACATTTCTGAGTTTAAAAATATATTCTTATGAATTTTAATATTCAATCTTCATTCAGAATCAAAACTACTTTTTTATTCTACTCACTCATTCATAAATACAGCAGTATTGGGTTTACCCACTCCTAACCTTCCTCTGTAAATTTCTCTTTGTTTGATTATCTCTACAACTGTACACCTAAGTCCAACTGCCCAAAGTCTAGAATCTTTACAAACAATCAGAAAATCACATTAAATCTTGGAGGTGTGACCACGCATATGATTAATCTTCTATTCTGAGCTCTAGGCAGATCTTATTCAAGCCATAGGCAAGGCTTTCTGAGAATATACAGCGCTATCTTGTGAGATGACTACACAACAAGAGGTCTGGATTCTTGCTTACCTGTATGTGATGTCATGCCCTTTAGTCTAAAAACTTTTGAGTAATGCATCTTTGTATTTAATAAAGTCTATTCTATTATTCAATGTTGTCTATATATGAAAGGCCTTGTGGTACATTTAACCAGGAAAATATAAGCCAATGTCAATGATAATATATACATGTTTATCTCAGAAAATGATAACCGGCTGAGCCCCGGTGGCACAGCAGTTGTGCGCGTGACTGCCCACTGGGATGGAGGTTCAATTCCAGCTCCACGCAGCAAAGGCTGGGCCTCCTACTCCCACCACCTGAGGGCAGTGATGCCAAAAACAAAACAAAACAAAAAAGAAAATGATAACCATACTCCATAATATAGTTGTCTCATCATTGTCAGAGAACATGGAAAACACTCTCATCACTGGTCCTAGGGATCATCTGTCCTGGATTCCCTATGCTTCCGGTTCCTATCTGTACCAGTGTATATTCCCTGGTCTAACTGAATTTGTAAGGAATATTTGAGATCATGATAATAGGTGGTGGGGGTGGCAGGGGAGAAGCATTGAAGAACAAGAGAAAAGTTTTATGTTTCATCATTGTTACACTGCACCCTGACCAGCTCGTCTCCTCCCCACAACCCTTCTGTAAGGTGATGTCTCCTTACCTAAAGATGACTTTGAACCTTCAATCTGTACTCCCCTCATTTACAATGGCATAATTTTTAGTTCTTTGATGCCTGATACCTGATACCTTCAATACCTCATGATCACGCAGGTTGGTGTGCTTCTTCCATGTGGGCTTTGTTGCTTCTGAGTCAGATGGACGCTTGTTTACCTTCAAACCTTTAAGGCTCCTGACATTATATCTTTTGATAGCTGGCACCATCAGCTTTCTTCACCACATTTGCTTATTCACACATTTGTCTTCAGCAATCGTATCAGGTAGGTGGACACACAATGGTATGTTTTGCTCTTTGATGCCAGACAACTGATTCCTTCGACACCTCATGGTCACACAGGTTGGTGTGCTTCTTCCTTGTGGACTTTGTTGCTTCTGAACTAGATGGCCACTTGTTTACTTTCAAGACTTTAAAACCCCAGATGCTATATCTTTTGATTGCTGGGCATTATCAGATTTCTTCACCACTTTTGTTTATGCACACATTTGTCTTCAGCAGTCGTGTCAGAAAGGTGAGCATCATGGGATGCCAATTTAATCAAACAAAGTGTTCTTGCATTGAGGAAGTACTTGAGTGGAGGTCCAATATCCATCTGCTGCCTTAACGCTAACCCTATAAATATATGCATGTAAATCTATTTCCCCATCATCATATAAAAATATATTTACCCATGTACATGCCTGTATTTAGACCTCTAACAATGCCCTTTGCCTTCTATTTCTTTCCTCTATTTCCTTTTACTTTCCTCTTGTTCCATTATCATGCTCAGCCTTCATTTGGGTTTCAGTAATTTCTGTCTGTTACATTATTCTTGATCAATCTCTACCAGGCCTCTCCTACCCTCTTTGCACTGATTTTGGATCACTTGTTGTTCCTTTGTCCCTAGGTTTGTCAACACCACCTTCTTTCCTCCAGCTCTCTCTCCCATGTTCCCCTAGAACCATCAGTTCCATTGTTTCCTCCTCCAGACTGTTCATCCAGCCTATTTTATCTAGATAGACCTTCAGAGATAATAATATGCATACAGAAACAAAACATAGCGAGATGAGGCAACAAAACAAAACATCACCAACAAAACCAATGCCCAGAAAAATATATATTTAAGCAAGTAAAATTATGATGATGATGATGATAATAATAATAATAATTATGAAAAAGCTTTAAATAGTTCAAGGTCTATTTGTTGACCTCTAGGCGTGTCCTCCGGATGAGTCTGATGGGGTACCACACTCTGGCCACAAAGTCTATACTTGGCTCTCTCTCAAGACCTTCATGCTCTCCTCCCCACACTGCTCTGCTGCATACGCTTAGTGTTTTGCCTCAGTGAGGTGGGGTCAGAGCGGGTGCAATCCTGACTCTGTGTCCTTCTTCTTGAGGAGATCTCGGCTAATTCCGGGCTTCTCCCCTTTCCAAATGAAGTTGGTCATCATTTTTTCCATTTCTTTGAAGAAAGATGAGGATAATTGCATTGGAATTGCATTAGACTTATATAGTACCTTGGGTAGAACTGATATCTTTACTATATTGAGTCTTCTGATCCATGAGTATGGATCCCCTAGGTTTTAAGGAGCTGTGGCTTTTAGCTTGCCATTGTGGAGACCCGCTAGGGCTTAACCTTATCACTTCCACAGTTCGTCCAGAGCCAGGCTCCTATGCTGACCCAAGGGCTTTATCTCAACACAGCCACAGCTTGCTGCCACCTCAGGGCAGGATTATAAACACCTCATCCCCATGGTCAGACAATC
>PVJH01021389.1:0-38696 GCA_004026705.1 Nesogale talazaci | reverse complement strand
TCTACCTGTATGGTGATGTAAATATGCATTCCTCATGATTCTGCCGCTCCAGGTGGATGAATATAACACCATAAAAATTGTTTACTTTATAACAAAATTATAATGAGGCAAGTATAAAATTCTCTAAGTCAAAAATTGCTTCCTGAAAGGGGTATCTACATCTTAAATTTCTGTGCAGATGGCTTGTAATTCATATGTATAGAAAGTGGTGCTATAAGCCAAAAATGCAGAAAAGACAAGGTCTATTTAAGAATGTACAAAGCACAGTGTATTTGGAGTATCTATCATTTAGCCATAGTTTATTTTTTTCAGTCCAGCTTGATGTCCATAGAAAAACATTGGGAGATTTATGATTTCAGATCCATGCTAGAAAATCAAAATGTTATTATAACCTTTAGTGGATACTGCTACTATAAAGGTAACTGAAAACAACTTATATAATAAAGAGCATAAAAATATGAGGTTATGGTACTCAGTTAGTTATGTGTTTGGGCTAGCTACTGCATTTTGTCATCTGTGGAATCCAAGATCTAGCAAACATTGTTCATAGATGAAGAGGCAGGCTCAGGTGCTCAGCCACTTTAAATATTAACCCTTTTTTGATTCCAAAGTCTGCTTTCTTAATGATTAGGACTCTCTCATTAAGCATAGTTTTCATATCTATTCCAACATTTGAAATAAAGAGAGTTGGTTTTATATTGATATTCTGTCGTTCTTTGCTTCTGTTCAACAAGAAGCGACTGACATTCCATCAGGTCAAGATGAATTGTCTGTTAAAGTGCTAGGTCATTTGTAAAAGCCATCGGAAAGGGAACTGGCCAAACCATCTCCAAGACATACTTCATGGTCAGTTAGGTTGCATTCTGACTTCACTCAGACTGCTTTATCTCTAAGGTGAAACTTGGTATTGACTGGTTTAAATTTTACTCTCTTGTCTGTCTCCTCCTGAGAACAGGTTCCTGCCAGTGGTGAGCCCATCTCAGAACAGAGGCTTAGTCATATTCACCACTTCATAATAATTTGTAGAGTGAATTCATAAAAAAGGAGCACCAGAATGGTATATAAAAACGTGTATATGGAAGCTAAAAATACTAACAAAAATCATTTCCAGTAGCCTGTTTTTGCAAAGGTCTAAGCATCGGACTGCTTATCAAATCCATAAGTCAATCCATGAGAGAGGAATGAGAGGGAAGGAGGAGTCACTCCATTTCTGGAAAGATTATAGATTTGCAAATCCTTTGGTGGGGTTCTGTTATGTCAGATCTGTCATGTCAGGATGAATTGGAATTGACTCCATGACAGTGGGGTTTACTACATAGAAGGTGCTGCGTGATGCGGGATTCGAAGTTTGGAATCCATCTATAAGCGACTCAGAAGAAAACTTGTCTTTTTTCTTCTGAAAAACAAGCCATTGCGAATCCCATGAAGCACTATTCTATTTTGCGACACATAGGACCACTCTAAGTCAGAATTGAGCATCTCAATTATTTTTCTTTATAGGTATATAATTCAACTATGATACAACATAATAGTTCAAGCTCATTAAGAAGAGTTGTGCAATCATCTCCACAGTCCATGTTGGGGCATATTCTTTTTATTTTTGTGCTCATTATCAGCTCCCTATTTCCCTGTTGTGGTAGGAACACAATTTCATGGCAACTTGCTAAAAGAATGAAAGGGTGGAGTCTAGTCTGTCAATCAGGTGATTATCCTGATGATCTCTCTCTGTGGATATGACCTTCTCGTGAGGATTATGGGAACTTTCTCTCTCTTGATTCTGTAATCAGAAGAGGCAGGCCAGTCTCTCTCTGTTACACATTCCTGGTAACAAACCACATGGCAGTCAGAGTCATGGAGATATGCCAACAATCACCAGTGGATTCACAAGAAGCTTCACCCACCAATTTGTCATCTTCCTGCATTTGGTGTCATTGAGAGTGGCTACATGATTCTTAAGAATTTATGGATTAGTATTGGATTTATGGACTAATATCAGACTTATGGACTACATCTGGACTGAATTGGGATGTTTTTTCATTATGCAATTGCCCCTTGATATAAAGCTTTCTCTTTTGCATATATAAATGTCCATGAGTTGTTTCTCCAGTCAATCCAGACTGTAGTAGTTATATAATCTGTTGTCAATTTGGGAGTTTCAAGGTTTAAGGGGTGGAGTTCAGTCAGGTCACAGCTTGAGGGACACATGTGGAGGCCCTAAGGAGATAAATATCTCACTGTATGTGGGACACATGCTTACTCCCTGTGAGAAATTTTGGTTAAAAAGGCACATGGAGCTATGCCAGAGCTCTGGACTGAAGGAGCCAGTTGGAGCCCATTGCCGGGTCTGGGATGCCTATACTGCCACTGGATCCACAAAACATTCCATCCACTGGTGTGATATTCTTGCATTCAATGTCATGCCAGGTGTTTTGTGAGTCTGAAGAGGAATTTGTAGATTAGTTCCAAACATAGGCTAATATCAGACTTATGGACGTGATCTGGACTGGGATGGGAGGTTTTCTCAATTTTCAACTGCTCTTGTACATTAAAGCTCTTTCTTCTACACATATGCTTGTCTCTGAATTTGTTTCTCCAGTCAACCCACACTAGCACAGACACTAACACACCCCTCAACTTCCTCTGCCACATCCCTTGGTAATTAGTAATGCAATCATTGTCTCCATCGATTTACTATCTTGCGTATCATCTATATAAAAACAAAGCACTCCCCCAAACAACAACAAAAACAAGAAACAAACAAACACAAACAAAAAAATAATGACAAACAAAATAAAGAAACTCAATAGAAAAAAAAGCAGAAACTATTAAAATAGTTTAAAGCAAGAGCTCCGGTGGCGTAGTGGTTGTGCACAGGACTGCAGCCCACGGGGATGGAGGTTCAATTCCCACTAACACAAGCAAAGGCTGGGCCTCCTGCTCCCGCCACCAGGGCAGTGATGCCTAATAAAAAAAAATAGTTTAAAGCAAAATGGATTTTAAAAGAGCTAAAATGAGGTGTTACAGTTGCAGTGCAGTGCAGGACCGTGGCCCCACGGGCTTGGGGGTTCAAATCCAGCGGCGGCTCTCAGGAGCAGCACTGGGTAGCACCCACGACCACCAGAGGCAGTGATGCCTGTCCAAACAAACAAACAAAAAACAGTTGCACAACTGTATCTGCTATGATCTACGTAACAATACTCTGTGTGGTAGCAGAGCTATTTACATCCCTGGATTTCAGTCAGAGGGAATCCATCGAAGCTTAGTCCACATGGGGACTCTGCAAATGGATTTGGGGCTTTCACTGTTATCCATAGATTGCTGCACAGTGAGTGTTCAGAATTTAAGTTCTGATAATTTAAGTTCTCCTCCAGATGTGGGTTCTTTATAAAGAACCCTTGCATCACATAGACTGGTATGGCTTTTATTGTGTGGGCATACTGAATGCCTGACTTAGCTGGCTGCTTGTTTTACGATAAGTTTCTAATACTAATCTTTCTGATAGACTGACATCAGCTATTTCTTTGTATAGTTTTATGGCAAATCTTGGTGTGAAGTTGACTGCTTATATGTTAACATTTTCTGTCAAAGAAACGATCTAATCCTATATATTTTAAAGAGAAGTTAGAAAGATTATATGGGGAAATAGGTAAAAAATCTTATTAAACAACTACTGAGGGCAAACTTTTTAACAGATGGCAGGGAATAATCCAAAGAGCAGCAATTTGGAGGGTACAGTGACTCAATATTAATGCAATTAAATAGAACAATTATTTAAAAATACTAACAAAGGAAAATATGTGAACACATTTTCTCTCTTAAACATTACTGATCAAATGAGGGCAAGAAATGTACAAATGTGGTCTGCATACAACGGATGTATGTATTGATCATGATAATAGTTGTATGAGCCCCCCAATAAAATTATTTAAAAAATTACAGATATCTTCTACCAAAAGTCTGTCTTGATATTTTGAAGACATAATCATTTATATTTTATATGAAGCACAATATTTTGAAGTTTGCCAGGTAAGCAAAGATGAAATATGAGGACTGATTATTTTGGATCCGAACTCATGGCTAATCAAGTTATGGGCTATTTTCTTGGAAAACATAATTAAAATATGTGAAAACATCCCTCCAGTATAGGGAATACAAAACAAATTAGTCTTTTACCCATTTAGGCTGGCACACATGAGACTGAGACAGGAGTGCTAAAGCTCCTAATTTCTGTCACTAGAGGGTTTTTAAGCATTAGATAGGAAATTGAAGGGCAAGGAGTCCAGGTGGTGTTTTCAGTTTTTTTTTCCCTTTTGAAGGTCATACCTTTGGAAGAGAAAGGAGGACATGAGAAATGAACAGCTGGTTACATAAATGGCATTGAAGGGTAGGATTTGGATTTTTGGACCACAGCTATGCTAACAGAATCAGTCAGAGAGAGAATGTATCTCCTGGATCCAAAGAAGGTATATTTGTCAGAACATTCACTCACATAACCAAGAAAATTCTTTGGTGTTAAGAGGGACGTGATGCCAAGAGGAAAGGCCAAGTGATATGGCACACATATAGCATAATATAGATACAGTAAAGATATTGATTATTCCAAAAGCTCTCTGGATGTGTTTGGATAGTTACTCATGTATATTTAGCAGTGCTGAGATTAAATCTAATGATATTAACAGGAAATTATAATAATGTTTTAAGTCAGATCACTGCCATTAAGTCTGTGATGACTCTTAGTGATCCTGTGAATTTCAGAGACTGTGATGTGACAGAGACAGAATAAAAAGCCCAGTCCTTCCCCCATTGGTCAGCTGGTGGTCTCAAACCTCTGACCCTGTGGATCATAGGCCAAAGCATACCTACTGCAGTCTCCTATGATTTTTTAAATCTGCATTAAATATAATAATTTATAGATTGTCTGGGTACATGGGGGAGGGAGGGTCAGTGGAAGAGAGAGGAGGAAAGGAGAAGCTGATGCCAGGGGCTCAAGTGGAAAACAAATGTTTTGGTAAAGATGGTGACAACATATGTAAAGATGTGCTCAACAAAAGGGATATATGTATTGATTGTGATAAGAGCTGTCAGAGCCCCTAATAAATAAACGATTTTAAAATCTGCATCTGCAAAACATTATTGTGACTTAAGGATTTAAGAGCATGCAAACTAGCTTTGGTGAAATATAGAAAAAGCAAAGATGATCTTATGACCTAAATCTCTATTACAGAACGCTGATTATAATCCAGGAGCAATTATACTCCTCAGGGGGATATTTCATAATGTCAACGTGATTTTGGTTGTTACAGCTGGACAGGTTGTACAATTGGATTCTAGTTGGAAGGGGCCACCATTGCTGCTCACATCCCATAATACACAAGACTGTCCCATACAACAGGGACTTGTACAACTAAAAATGCCAGTAAAATTAAAGATGAAATTCTGCTCTAGTGAGCTAGCAAAATCTAGTGAGGTCATTATACTTTATATCAAATTTTAGTGAGGAAAAAAGGTAGAGAAAATAAACGTTTGTGAGTACATATGACGCTTCTTGCCTCTGATAAGGAAATATTTGTGGTTTTTAAGAATATCAGATATAGAATTAGCAGATCTCATTTCTAAATCTATCTTCGTCCCATATTTTTATAACAGTGGAGAGGCACCAATTCTAATGTTGAAGTGCTATTATCACAGAAAATGATCCAAAGTTAGATAGTCTACTAATTTTGACAACTGTTTTCTTTCCATGAGTGTCATTCCTTTGATTTTAAAGCTAGATAGCAGCACACATTGATAAGCAAGCAAGCAGATAATAAAATAGATAATAAAGGATCACACACATATGAAATTACATAGATGGACACTTAGAAAAGAAACAAAAACAAAGCTCATTACCATTGAGCCCAGCCTGACTCAGAGACACACTGCAGGGCAGGGTGGAACTGTCCGTGTGAGTTTCGGGAACTGTTCATGGGAATCAAAAGTCCTCTCTTTTGTCCCCGAAGCAGCCGGAGGTTTTGAACCGCTGACCTTGCAGATGGCAAGCAAGCGCATTAGCACTACACCACAAGGGCTCCCAACAAATACATAGTTAATAGTTTTAAATTTTTTATTTGAGGAATGTATACTGTTATGAAATAATAATACAGCTACTGTATATGGAGTCCTACTTCTTATGAACTATATGCTGTACATGGGTTTTCTCATCGAACTGAGAGCCAGCCTATGAAGTGAGTGCAAGATTCTGAACTATAACACCTGCGTGCATGTTCAAACCCTGAGTACCTTAGACAACACCTTCCTGACTCTCTTTGGGGTTCCAGGTGTGGAAAACAGGCATGTCATAATACGGTCCACTGTACAGTGCTGCTGGGAGGATGGGATTTATGGTTTGATCAGGAAGCTGACTTGTAGAAATTATTGTTACATTGTCTTGCTAGGTTCCATTGAGTTGGTTCTAGCTCATAATAGCCCTCTGCAAAGCAGAGTAAGACACCGCCTAGTTCCGTACCATTTTCACCGTTGTATGTGAACCCATTGTTACAGCCACTCTGTCACTCCAACTGGTTGAGGGGCTTCCTCTCTTTACAATCGCATCAAGTACATATCACGGTGAATGTCTGCCTTTAAAATGATCTTACTGGAATGAAAACGATACTATTTTATTGAAGTAAACAAGTTGGCTCCCGATTTTGGAGTTATAGGGTGGCTCTGATATACAGTAGAATGTACCTGTGGCTTAATGATTTATGTATGAGAAACATGTCGCTATGTAGCTGTTGACAGTGTTGTGGTTGTTCAAACAAAATAAAATGAAACAAAACCATCCCCCCTAACATAATAATAGCAGCATTAACAAAAATGTAGCTATTACTCAATGTATTATCATCTCACTGTACTCTAGTCATACTGATCAGGAAATACTCTATTCTGTATTGCGGATATTGATTTTAAGATTGGAATTAAATAAAATGTTATGCAAAAAAAGAATTTTCAGGGTTGGTCGTATGAAATTTAACTTAAAGAGCTGGAAGTTTCTGGTGTAGGAAATACATAGGAGAGGGGCACAGTGCATATGTGGTTGACGACATTCATTGTCCATTTCTGAGGATATGCTCCACCAAGGGGGATTTGGGGTAGACTTTTGTGCAGGGTCCATTTACAACACTAGAAGAAATTGTGGCAAGACTAAAGTCTGCTGTCTGAAATTGCTGGATACAATGGCCTGTCTTTAAGGTTAGGGTCTCTTTTAAAATGGCACATTTTTTAGCCAAAGACAAAAATTACAGCATCCAACAAATGGAGTTGTTTGATTGCTGACGGAATAGCGAGCATTTGAGGGAATGTTTCAATTAACTTTCTCATAGGTCTAAAGTTGACTTGACTCTGAATGCCTATGAATTGATAGTTTGTTTCAGATTAAGAACTTGATTCATATTTTAAAAAAGGTTAGAGGTGGAAGTGTTTACTTGAAAGACAGTAAGGGCTATGAAAATTCACCCAGGATGAATTATTGATTTTTCTTGGAAAAAATATGATGTCCAGCAACTGTATTCAGTTTTCAGCATACTTATTCATTCTATTTCAATTAGCCACAGAGTGTGGAGAGTATAGACATGTGCATGTATATGGGGATACCTTCCCCCCAAAACCCAAAAGAGCTGGGCCGGGCTTTCATAGCATGTGTTTTTCCCACGAGGTGAGCATCAAGCAACTCACTTTGAGTTAGTGCACTTAGTAGCATCTCATGGAAAGTTTCTCTTTACTTTCTTGCCACAGTGATTTTTTTTTTTGTAAACACAGTTTAGCTTGAACCTTGTTTTTTGTGACGGCTGATTTAAGAGAACAGTGTGCAGCTGTGAAAAAAATATCCTGCTCTAAGAAAATGTCACATAAACTGGGGTAGTGTTGAACATAGCTTACAGTGACAGCACTGTGAGAGAAGCTCACTTGTATGAGTCGCTTTCTCATTCCAAAGAAGGTGAAATGCTGATGGATGAAAAACCACCCTTAGCACGTCGGTCATCTTCTGAATTGGACTAAGACACGACTCATGGTGCGTTTGGAGTTTGTTCCATCAGGTCAGACTGTTAATCAAACTTTCTATTTAGAGTAGTGGTTCTCAACTCCCTTTAGGAGTCAAATGACCCTTTTAGAAGGGTAGCCTAAGACCTTCAGAAAGCGCATATTTCAGATGGTCTTAGAAACTGAGACACGGCACCTCTATCCGTCTCCGGGCTGATCTGCCCACAGGTAGATATGCCCACTTCGGTGTACCCAGCCTGTACACTGTGATCCATGCCACACCAAGCTTCAATACAAAATTTCATGTATCAGTAATTAGAAATAACTATTTCACAAGGTATAATTATATATTGTTTTTGTGATTCCTCACTATTTTTGTTGCTTTGTTTCTGTTTTTTGGGAGGCATCACTGACCTCTGGTGGTCGTGGGAGCTACCCAGCCTTGATCCTGAAAGCTGCTGCTGGATTTGAACTGCCAAGCCAGTGGGCGGCAGTTCTGCACTCAACCACTACGCCACTCAGCTGATTCCTCACTATTTTTAAAATATGTTCAATTTGTAACAAAGAAAACACATCCAGCATATCATGTATTTACATGACAATTCATAACAGTAGCGGTATTACAGTTATGAAGTAGTCATGAAAATAATTTTACGGTTGGGTAATACCACAACATAAGGAACTGTGTGAGAGTGTTGTGGCATTAGGAAGGTTGAGAACTACTGATATAGAGGTTCTGAAAAGATTGCATAATAGTGTGTGGCAAAAAAGGCCTGCTTTGTGGCAGATGGGGGAGGGGGCTGGTTTTGTCACCATGGCAATGCACCTGCTAAGGTAGGCATATCAGTGCTCCATTTTTGGGCACAAAAAACCATGCACCCCACTCATCTGACCTTGCTCTGTGGGACTTCTTTATGTTCTTGTGAATGAAGAGGGACATGAAAGGAAAGCAATTTGATGACAGAGAAGAGGTGAAGAAAAAGAGGGAGGTGATGCCAGCCATCCAAACAGATGAGTCTGAAAAATGTTTCCAAGAATGGAATCACAGATTTGACAAATGCATGAAGTGCAATGGGGAGTACTTTGATGATGATAACGTTGGTTTGTAAGAAATTTAAGTCAATAGTTTTGGAGGACAAAAAAACATTTATTTTATTTTTTTAAGGGGGTACCTCTCATATGTTTTATAACTTGCAATGGAATCTGTTTAATATATAATTGCCAATTTTCAAATTATGCGCTCTTCATCCCTAACTGCTGGGCTAAAAATGAATCCATGAAACCTTGTACTGAGTTTCTATTATTGTTTGATGTTGTCGAGTTGGTTTCAATTCATAGTTACCCTGTGGACGACAAAATACAATGCTACCTGTTCCTGTGCCATCCTCCCAATTATTATGCTGGACTTCATTGTTGTTGCTCCTGTCTCAATTCCCCTCAATAAAGGTCTTTCTCTTTTTGTGTGCCTTTTATTTCCTATGGGTGAAGTCCTTTCCCATGGCATGATTGCTCCTAATTTTATATCCAAAGTATAGGAGATGTTGGAAAACCCCACCTAGTTCACCATAAAACTAAAACCAAAGTCCAAGAGATGGTGTTTTTCCATCCTGTCCTTTAAGGATCATTTCAGCTGTGCTTCTTCTAAGAAAGAGATGTTCATTCTTTTGGCAGTCCACGGTAAAGGTCACGTTCTTCAACATCCCCATCCTTAAAAGGCACCAGTACTTCTCCACTCTTCCAGTTTGTGAATGAATGCCCATAAGAACTGAAAATGTCAAGCTTTAGAGATTTTGTGCACTTGTGTTTCATAGTAAAATCTTTGCTTTTGGACAGCTTAAGGGCGTCTTTGACAACACATTAACCCAATGATGTACATCTCTTATTTTCCTAACTGCAGTTTCAAATGGACATGGATAGTGGATTCAAGAAAAGCAAGACCCTTTACTGGGTGAAGCTTTTTGTCATGGATTGTGATGTTTCTTATTGGTTCAGTTGTGAGGATTTTTTTTATATTGAGGTATAAAGGCTATACATCTTTTTGTCTTCTTCAATAAATACTTCATCTATAATTTTAGCAAACTTGTGTCACTTTCATATGACAAATTGTTAATGAGCTTGCCTTCATTTTCTGATGCCACATTCTTCTTTATATACCATCTAGTTTTTTATATATTCAGCATGATGACAGAATAAATATTATAAAAGGATATAACCTGGTGAAGACACTTCCTGATTTGAAACCAGGAAGTGTCTCCTTGTTCTATTTGAAAGTGTGTCTCTTGACCTATGGTCTGAGAACAATGAAGTGTTCTAGAATTTCTGTTCTTTATAATGTCAGTCATCAGATGTTATGGCCCACAGAGCCGACATTGTTGTATAGTCAGAAACGTCTTTCTGACATTCTGTGTTCTAAGTCCAAGCCAGCAGGACATCAAAAAAGAAATGCCAGAAGTGTAAAAGAGGACGTGGGGCGAAGGATACCATTAATGATTGTTTGTGGCAGTCATATAATCTCCTGTCAATTTCAGGATGGGAACTGTAGGGGTAGAGTCTAGCCTGTCAATCTGGAAATAGCCAATGAAACCTCTCTGTGGGCATGACCTTTTCCTGAGAATTCTGGGGAAACCGGTCGTTTTTCCCCCTTGGAGGTGAGAGATTTACTACTCAGTCCCTTGGAGCTTCTCTACTGAAAAGACACAAGGCAGACTCCCTGTTAGACATCCAAAGGGTAAATCATATGGGCTTACCCTGATGGAACCAGACCGCTAAATCCAGGAAATTCTGTGCTGAGATGCTTGAGAAGCCATAGAGAGGCCCCTGCCAGCACTGAGATGTTTCTACTACCCTGGATACACAAGAATCTGCACTCACTGGCCTGTGATTGTCCTGGCATCATTGCATCTGCTTCATGAGAAGGGAAAGGACTTATGAATTAGTATCAGACATATAGGCTAATATCAGACTTATGGAATTGACCTGGACTGAGTTGGGATGTGTTCTCAATGTCCTACTCCTCTTGTGTATAAACCTGCCTTTTATGTGTATATGCATTTGTGAATTTGTTTCTCTAGTCTACCTGGACTAACACACTAATTTATCATGAAGCTTGCTGAAAGCAGAAAACACCTGGACTAACACACTAATATATCATGAAGCTTGCTGAAAGCAGAAAACACCAGAATTTTACATATAAAATATAATAAATATCTTACCTCAGTTTATATTTGTGGGATAATAGAAATATTTTAACTTTTATTAAAGCATATTTAAAACTCTGTCACAAACTATGCTTGATATTATGGCCTTAAGCTACTTCTTTCTTTGAATAATTGAAATATGAAGTAATTGAAAGCAAGATCTTAATGATTTCTATTTATTTTTGAAATCTGTAAGCATAAGTTGTGAAAAGGAAATACACTTTGGCATTTCCCTTTGAACGCTCATGACACTGTAGATGCTATTGTTGTTCATAGGTGTCTCAAGCGGGTTCATATTCAAAGAGTTCCTATGTACAACAAAACAAAGCACTCCCCGACCCAGAACCAGCTTCACAGTTGTCCATGTGCTTCAGCCCGTTGTGGTAGAGAGTGCATCAATCCATCTGATTGGGAGCCCTCCTCTTCATAGCCTGTGCCCCACCCCCAGCCAGCACTATTTACCAAGCTTGACTGGTCTTCCCTGACAACACGGTCAAAATATGTGACATGAAATATCCCCAACATGATCTCTAAGGGATATTCTGGCTGTAGCTCTTCAAAGACAGATTTGTTTGTTTGGGGACAGTCTGAGGCACTTTCAATATTCTTTATTGATATTATAGCCAAAGATATCAATTTTCTGGGGAGTCTTCCTTATTCAATGTCCAACTTTGACATGCCTGTGAGGCCACTGAAATTGTGATGAACAGTGTCAGACACACTTCAGTCTTCAAAGTGATGTCTTTGCATTTCAACTGTTAAAAGAGGTCCTGTGCAGTCTACTTACCTAATTCAATGTTTCCTTTGATTCTTTGATTGCTGCTTCCATGTGAATTGATGAGCACTGTAGATAAGTATGTCTAAATATTGTCCTAGTAAACTAGGCAGGGAATAGATGCTCTTCTATGGTTCAGGACCTCCAGACCTTCATTAAATTGAATGAATGAAAGATCTATATTCCCTATCACATTCAAGTCATCTTGCTCTCATAAAATGCCTGAGATGTGACTATAAAATGAATTAACCATAATCTTTCCTGAGGTGCCAGTTGCACATATTTAATTTTGCATTTTTAAAGGCTAATAAATCAAATGAACAGAAATATATGACAAAGCCCATAAAAGTTTTTACACTCAGTTAGAAGACATTCCCCCCTTCCCATAACCTCCATCCCATCACGAGTTGTTGCTTTCATAAGCAACATTGGTCAATGTTGCTGCCAGTGAAACTCAGAATTTCTGCCAATATACTAAACAGTGCAGTAATTTTAAGTATAGCCATGTGTTGCTGAATGCCCCAAAATACATTATGTGAAATAGAAGGTTATGGGATTTGAATATTACTGGAACATCACATCATTGTCTGCTTCAGCCTTTTCTTTAATTATCCCAAACAAGCTTGGCTCCATAGCAGTCATCCTCACCATTTTGAGAGAGATTTTGTTTTACGTTCAATTCTTATTAGCATTGTCTCCATATCCAGTATAGCTTTGTGGCTTTCAGTGAAGGCCATACTCTATTAAATTAGCTTTTCTCTGTTTTTTTGAGGTTGTTCTGATTGCCAAGTGTGTCACGCATAAATTACAATGATCGCCTTTACCATCTTCCATCGTCACCTTATTTAATAAGATTATTTAACAATAATGTGTTTCTTTGCTAAATCAATATTTTTCCTTTGCCTCTTGCTTTTGCTTACACTAGCCCCGGTTTCGCTCTTCAACTCACAGTGATATTGAGTTCCAGCAGTCATAGTTATGCAGTAATTTTTTAACAAAACCTTCAGTACAATACATACATAAGCCAGTAACAAAGGCAACTATTATGATAAGTATCATAAGTTGTATATTTACTGCGCTATTCTACACCTAAATGTACATTTGCTTTGGATACAAGACACATGAGATCCATAGGTAGCTGTTAGCATTTGCACCTAACAACAAGAACAATTACAAGTTCATGAGGTAGTCAATGTAAGTTGGGTTGGAAGTTGCCAGAAGGGCTACAATGAGGTCCAGGACTATATTAGAAGGTATTTTTATATCTCAGTATTTCTTAGACATCAGTTAAAGAAGCAAATAAGAAAGAGGAATACAATGCTTTAAGCCTCTGCTAGCTCTTGAGAGGATGCTTGGAACATATTGTGAGGCAGTAATGGCAGTCAGGAGACATATGCTACAACAGAGGAAATATCAAGTGTAGTTCAGAATCCCTGGTGGTGCAAAGGTTTAGTGCCCATCTGTGGTAGTTACATGATCTGTTGCCAACTTGAGACTAATAAGAGAGAAGGGGTGGAGTTTACGCTGTCAATCAGGTTGCAGCATGCTGACCTCATTGGAGGTGCTAAGGAGATACACAGTTAGCTGCAGGCGGGACACACTTAGACCTTGCAAGACATTCCTGTTGACAAGCAACATGGAGCCATGCTGATGGCAGCCAGAGTGTTTGAGCTGGAGGAGCCACCTGGTGACCCACGTCAGCACTAAGATGCTTCCACCATCACTGGATCCATAAGACTTTCCATCCACTGACCTGTGATCTTCCTGCACTCAGCATCATTGCATGGCTTGCATGAGTCTGAAAAGGAATTTACAGACTGGTAATGGACACTGCTAATATCTGACTTATGGACTTGATGTGGACTCAGCTAGGATGTATTTTTAATGTGCAATTACTCTCTGATATAAAGTTCTCTCTTACCACAAATGAGTGCCTATGAATTTGTTTCTCCAAACATCCCAGACGAACACATCATCTGTTAATCAAAAGGTTCAAAACCCACGCAGCGGTTCTCAGAAGAAAAACCTGACAATCTACCCTTGTCAAATTACAGCCTAGAAAACCCTATGAGACACTCCTACTCCATCCAATGAGTCTTTAAGAACAAAAAACAATTACTGAATGGCAACAACAACCTTATGTAGTGTATGGTGGCTCCACTCCATCCATTCCCATCACTTGGGCGTTTAAGTCCATTGCATATAAGTCATTGAATCTTATAGTTTCAAATATTGAAAAGTCACACATTCATCCATGAACAAAATAAACACAAAATCTAATTTCACATGTTGCCATCTCAGCCTTTGCATACAACTGTAAGAAGTGCATGCTTTCATTAGGCTAAAAATGAGTTTAGGACCTTGCATGGGTTGCTGTATGCCAGCGTCTCTCCCTCACAACCTCACTCTGGTGGTTTTCCACTCCCTGGGTGTAAAGAAATTAATCAATTAGCAAGGAAAAGGGGTGAAAACATATGATCTTTGGTATTTAGTAAAATGACTAGTGGAGTCTTTTGCTTAAGCACATCCATTCATAAGCAATAGATTTTTACTTAACGATGATTTTTCCCTTTTAAAACCTGAATAAATTATCAAAAAGACCATGGCACAAACTCAAAGGCATTTTGTGGATTTATTGTATTCTGGCTGGAATGAATATTTAACAAGATACTATCTGGAAGGTCTATTACAAATTGCACATATTAGAACTGTGCTTAAAAGAACAACAATAGCAAACTACCAAAACAAAGAAAGTATCTAAGAGAACAGGAGAATATTCAACTTGTGAATGTTTGAAGTTTTCAAAGACTGTGTTTCTGAGCTCACACTATCTTCTGAAATGTTAAAAAAGGGATGGGAAAGACTTTGTACATATTCTTAGCACATATTGTATTAAAAATGATCACTAGTGTAAGAATTAATAGGACCCATAGAGTGATGTAGGTTAAATATGGACTGCTACCCTCAAGGTAGACTGTTCACATAGGCCAGTCACTTCATGGGGGAAAGATGAGGCTGTCTACTCATATAAAGATTTACTGACTCAGAAACCCTACATTGGCTCACTCTGAGTCAGAATCAACCCATTGGCAATGAGTTTGGGTTTGACAAGGAATAATAGACATTTAAATTAGAATTTAAATCTGTAGATAAAAATTAATATCCTACATTCTTGTATCTTAGATTTGCATTGGATATTATTGTCATAAGAATTTCTTTTTGAAATGTTCCTAAGATGGTAAAAGTCTCAAGAAAATCTTTGTTATACTGAACTACAAAATAGTGTGCTTTGATATATGATTTATTTTAACTTTAAAAAAAAATCAAGGGCTGAGCCCCGGTAGCGTAGTGGTTGAGTGTGGGACTGCAGCCGACTGGCTTGGCGTTTCAAATCCAGCAGCAGCAAGGCTGGGCTTCCCACTCCTACCAGAGGGCAGTGATGCCTAAAAAAAAAAATTCAAACTGACCAAGTCATCTAACACTTAATCTCAAGTTATTAGAGATGTGCCAAGCTTTCAGTAATACAGGGTTAAAAAGTTAGCCAAATGACAGCTTTTCTTGGATAATCTGGAAACTTTGCTTAGGAAAAAGAAATCTCAAGATCTAGAGTTTGTGAGGGCTGTGTGCACCCATCTTTTCTCCCCTGTAGGGATGCTCACCCTACTCTCTGCAGCTGACACCCACCAGCTGCACTAGATGTCAAGGTTTACTATGACATCAGAAACTCACCGTAGCAGGTTTACATTGGGTCACTATAATCCAGAATTGACCCAAAGGCAATGGAATTAAATAAAGACATACTTATGGCTTTAAAAACTATGACAACCAAGCAAAATTTGAAATTAAATCTAAAAATTCTAACCTTAAAAATCAAACCAAAATTAATTGTATTGACTGAGATATGAAGTCTGACGATACAACCGGGGGTTACACTGAAAAGGTCTGGCTGTCCTCTCTGGTAAAGTCTCCTTTTCAAGACTGAAGAACCTGTCTTTATTACACTGTATAAAAATGCAATTTCTCAGTTAACCGAACCACTGAAAATTGTGTTGGTTCACTGAATGTTAAACTCATCTTCCCCTCTTCTCTAGGCATGAAAGCATCTTTTATTTAGTAAGTGAACATCACGGCCTTTTGTTTTTGTTTTTTATTTCTTTTTACCCGCACCATGTACAGAAGATTGGCATTTAGTATGCATAAGATTGAAAATATAAACTCAAATATAAACTCAAAAGTATCGCTGAAATTATGGAGCAGAGCTAGATTTTCTCTTCCCAGTGCCCAGCATGTTCTCAAAAAGTTTTCCTTGTGGCTGAGCCCCAGTGGCATAAGTGGTTGAGTGCAGGACTGCGGCCCGCGGGCTTGGCGGTTCAAATCCAGCAGTGGCTCCCAGGAGCAGCACTGGGTAGCGCCCACAACCACCAGAGGCAGTGATGACAAACAAACAAACAAACAAAAAAGTTTCCCTTGTAGTCATGAATATAATTAACATAATATAATATGATATGATACCATAAAATATAACTAATATAAATGATATAATATGTAATATATTAATATTTAAAAGGTATTTTGAAGATCCTACAACTCCAGAGAAATTATTTACTTCTTCCATTTGAGAATCAGAACAGGCATTTTTTTCACGTGTTCATTTTTGTTTAACAATCTCAAGCCTGTTCTAGACACAGATCTCTCTTGTGCTGAGTATTTTCTGATAGGCTAGAGCAGGGATGCTCAATACGTCAATCATGATCTACCTAACTCTAAATTTAATCTAACAATACCCCTAAAACTAACTCTAACCCTAACTCAAAGTCTAACATCAACCATCACCCTAAACCATCTATTTTTTTAATGCCATGCAATCTACCCACACTATATTGGTGATGGACTAGTAGATCGCAATTAGCGTATTGAGCGAGCCCTGAACTAGAGGAAATGGAGCATCTGGTGGAGAAAACACTTTGATGATTCACAGGGAAAGAGAACGATAGCTTGGCTCTAGAATAGAACTGCCTCAGAAACAACAGAAAATGAGAACATTTAAAATCCCTGAAACTAATTCACTTATATACATACTTGCACATGTATGGACATATTTTGATATATTCATTTATACTTAACTCCTATACTTACCTGTCATGATTGGTATTAAGGACTTAGAGAGAGAAAACATTTATTCTGAGGAGGGGCAAAATAACTAAACACTGAAAAGACTCAGTGTGGGTCTGAAGGCAAATTTGAAAGGGAAACTGCATACTATGTGAATACAATTGTGAATGTGAGAAGTTGCTCAATCAATAATAAAAACTAAATTAGGGGCTGAGCCCCGTTGGCATAATGGTTGTGTGTGGGACTGCGTCCCACTGGGTGGGCAGTTCAAATCCACCAGCAGCTCTCCAGGAGCGAGGCTGAGCCTCCTACTCCCACCAGAGGGTAGTGATTCCCCCCCCCAAAAAAAAAACAAAAAGACAAACAAAAACTAAACTAACAAAATAAACAAAAATTACCAGATATGTGCAAAATTGCCTAAGAAGCCATGCTATCATTTCCCTCTATTCTAGTCAAACAAAACAGGTTAGAAAGCAAGATGTGCATGATATACAGTGATAACTTAGCAAAGGAAAGTAACATTTATTTTTTAGCTATAAAAACATCCCTAGAACCCCCAATAAAATTTATATTAAAAAAATTCCCAAGTCAAACCGCTGGTGAGTTGATTCTGACTTATAGCGGTCAGATAATAGAAATGTGCCATACAATCGAAAGGATAAAAATATTGACAGAAGCAGACAGTAGGATAGTTTTCCTATGGAGCAACCAGTGATTTCAAACTGCTACCCCTATAGTTCACAGCCAGCACTTAACTCGCAGTGCCACTGGGATTGCATTACAAAATGAAAATAATGTGAAAATCAGATGATTCTTTCTATTATCATGGGCATTCAAATTCGTATGAGAAAATTTCTCATATTATTTTATTTCCCCCACAAATTTCTCAGTCTTTTATTATAAAGCATCAGTTATGATATATTTAGGCTGTCAATTATTCCTTTTATATTTCAATTTAGTGCATTTGTTGGAAAACAGTTCTAGCTACATAATTGTGAAAATTGCCCACTTTAAAAATAGAATCATTTTATATTTTATTCAATATGTTTAGATATCTCTGACTTACAATTAAATTTGTGCAATCTGAAAGGCAGAAATATGCATTTATTTCCTTTTCAATGCAAGACTTTTAAAAATCATTTTATTGGGGCTTGTACAACCTTTATTATAATCCATACATCCATTAACAACACACTTTTCATTTTTTATTTCCATTTGCTCTTCTAACAATTTAGTGGATAGTATTTTCTTACAATTAATGCTATCTTTATCACTTACCAATTTCCCTGTGACCTCAGACTATTGCTGGACCAGAGTCAAATACAAGTATTTACATGCCTTTTCATGGATTATTAAGTACTATTTGAGTGTCTATGCTATATATTTCTATAACTAACAAAATATGGTCTCTTTCATTATTTTTAACATCTCACCAATGTTACTGAGAAACAGAGAATCATCTATGGATCAGTATGGGCACATTTGATGCCTTTCAAGAATGAGATCAGATTACTCAGGTTTTGGTACAGGCCTTTTTGTTGAACACGTTTTTGATATTCATGTAATTGCATACATCAGAAACTGATTCTTTTTATTGCTGAAGGCTCTGTGTTGTACAGAGCCTCGGTTGGTGGTTAAAACGGGCACGCAATAGGGCGCTTCTCCTTGGCTTTAGTGCATCACTATGAGTTAGAATGAACTCTATGGCAATGGGCTGCATTTGTCTGGTTTATTATATTGTATGGATCATACTACAGGCATTCATTCAGTCTTGGAAAAAATTAATTCAGAGAAATATACAGATTGTAATTGCACAAGCAAAAGTCTTGATCTGTGTTTTTCTGCACAATGTGAGAGTGAAACACATTCTAAGAAGTATTCTTATTAAAAGATACATTTATTATTGACACTGTATTTAAAAATAGTTTTCTGCCTGGTTTAGAATTTTAAAGTTAACCACTAAGGTTAAGTGGTTTTCAATGGACAGATGTCCCTTTTTCTAGCTTTCTGGTCAAAACATAAAGTGGAAGTATGGTTCAAACCTTAGTGGGGAGTCTAAAATTGCCAAAAATTTTATACTGATTTTTCTTTCTTTTCTTGGTTTTTTTTTTAACAGCATTCTAGTTTTTGAATATCCTCGTAGTCCCTGTGCACATACCTTGCTGTTGAGCACATTCTGGCTTACAAAAGCTGACTGCCACGTCTTTCTCCAGTGGAAAGACTGGTCCCTCAGAGCCACTCACCTTTAGATCGGCAGCAAAGTGATCAACCATTGCAACACTGCTACCTTTACAATATGATGACTGACTTGAAGAACATAAGGCCTTATACCTTCCAAATGTTACAACTCCCTGGTCATGGTCCATGTGTGGAGAAGAGCACACATAATGACACTACTCAGAACAGAATGGAATATTGTCTGGCCTTGAGTCATCCTCACAATTTTTGCTATGCTTAATAAGCCTATTGCTACCATCACCGATGTCACTGAGGGTCATTCTGCACTTGCCACCCTTCTACTTTACCCTGCATGAATAACCCACTCCAGGGATTGAAGTATGTGAGAGGAAGTCTCACCATCCTCACTTTTTTTAAAATATAGATTTTATTGGGAGCTCTTACAGCTCTTAATACACTGTTCGTATTAGGCATATTTGTATACATCTTACCACATTCTTCTACAAATATTTTCTACTCAAAGCAACCCCCCCCAGCATGCGCTCTTCTTTCCTCTAGTTCTTTATTTTTCGTTAAATTCCAACTCCTCATATTTCCCCTTCCCTCTTCTCCTCACCTATGAACTCCTAATAATTTACAATTTGCTATTACCTCTTCATATCACACACTGTCCAATGTGTCACTTCACTAACTCCCTCTCCCCGTTGTCCGTATCTCAGAGAGGAGGTCATATGTAGAACTCAGAAATTAGTTCCCCCTTTCTACACCCATGTAGTTTATTGTTAAACTGTTTAGTTCTCCTTTCTACTCCACCTTATCAGTGCTACCACTCCCCACTAGGCTCAAGGGATTATCCATCTTAAATTCCCATATTTCTGACTCCAATATACATCCTCTGGTCTAGTCGAATGTGTCTTGCAGAATTGGAATAATGATAGTCAGTGGGAGGAAGCATTTAAGAATCAGAGGACAGTTGCATTGCTACTACCCAGACTAGAACATTTCCTCACTACAACTCCTCTGTAAGAGGATGTCGCTTCACTTATTGATGGGTTTTGAGTCCCCAATCTGAACTCCCCCTCATTTATAATGATATAATTTTTAGGTTTTTGATGCTTGATACCAGATGCCTTTGACACCTCGTGGTCACACAGGCTGTTCTTTTTCCATGTGGGCTGGCTTCTTAGTTAGATGGCCACTTATTTACCTTCAAGCCTTTAAGACCCCAGATGCACTTCTTTTTATAGCTGGGGACCATCAGCTTTCTTCTCCACATTTGTTTATGCACATATTTGTTGTCAGTGATCATATCAAGAAAGTGAGCACATAATGTTATCATTATTAGTTCTTGAAACCTGATAATTGATCCATTTGGTATCTCTTGGTTCCATAAACTGGTGTGCTTCTTCCATGTGGACTTTGTTGCTTCTCAGGTGGATGGCCGCTTATTTACTTTCAAGCCTTGAAGACCCCAGATGCTACATATTTTGATAGCCGGGCACCATCTGCTTTCTTAACTACATTTGCTTATGCACACATTTGTTTTCTGTGGGAATGCCAATTTAATAGAAGAAAATGTTCTTGCACTAAGGAGTACCTGATGGAGGTCCAATACCCATCTGCTGTCCTAATTCTAAGCTTCTAAGTATATGCATATTGACCTATTTCCCCAACATCTTATGATATATGTTTTTATTTACATACATCCTATGTTTACATACATATGTTTTTATTTATATACATCCTATGTATATGTTTTTATTTAACCTCTATAATTGGCCCTTACTCCCCAGTTCTTTTCCCTATTTCCCTATACCTCCTCCTGTTCCAACATTATGCTCAACCTCCATTTGGATTCAATATTTTCTCTCTATTACATGAGTCTTAATCAATCCCTATTGAATTTCCCACAGTCACCTCACCACTGATCCTGAACCACATGCTACCTACCCCATCCTTGAATGAGCCAAAAGCCCTCCCCACCACCTCCACTCTGGCACCATAAGTCTCATCATCCCCACCCTCAGGCTGCCCATCCAGCCCACCCCATCCCATCCAGATAGACCTGTAAAAAAATAGCATGCTCAAAAAAAGGGCACCCCATAATGAAGCAAACAAAGAAAACAATGGAGACATTAACAAACTCAATATCCAACATGTACATGTACATGCAAAGATAAAAAATAATAACAATATAAAAACCTACAAATAGCTTAAGGTTAGTTTGTAGACTTCCAGAAGTGTCTCCTGGTTGAGTGGGATGGTATACCACACTCTGGTCACAAAGCATATCATTTGTTTTCCATCTGGAGCTCCATGTTCTGTCATATACCCTTAGTTATTTGGTGTGGTTGTGTTTCTCCATTGTTGACCCCAAAATGCCTTGGGTCAGTGAGAGTAGCTGAATCTCATATTGGGGCCAGTCATATGGTTCCTCACTTCTAAGGAACATTCTTGCTGTACTTCTTTCAAGAGATATTTGTCTGTTCCCTGGCAGTTCCTGTGACTTTCAATACATTTGACCAATACCATAATTCAGGTGCAACAAGTCTTCTGTGGTGTTCTTCATCCAGTGCCCAAATTTCACATGCATATGAGGTGATTGAAATTACCATGGCTTAGGTCAGGCATACCTTAGTCTCAAAGTCACATCTTGTTTTTCAACACTTTAATGAGATCTTGCACCACAGAGCTGTCCCCTGCCATGCTACACTTGATAACTATACTGCCGCTTCCACGAGCACGGATTGTGGATCAAAGCAAAATGAAATCCTTGACAACTTCAAGCTTCTGTCCATTTTCATGATATTGTCTGTTTATCCACTTTTGAGGATTTTGGTTTTCATTGCATTGGGATGTAATCCACGCTGAGGACCAGTGTCTTTCAGGTTTATGAGCAAATGTCCCAATTCCTCTTGACTTTCAGCGAACAAGGTAGTATCATCGGCCTGTCACGATTGTGAAGAAGACTTCCTCCAATCTTGATGCCACATCATTCTTCCTGTAGTCAAGCTTTTCTGATGATTTTCTCAGTATGCAAATTTAGTAATCATGATGGAAAGATACAACCTTAACACACACGTTCCTGATCTTAAATTCCCTTGTTCTGTTAAAAGGATTGTGTCTCGGTACACATCCAATTTTACAAATTGTTTCAGAATTTCTATTCTGCTCAGTGCCATCCAGAGTTTGTTATGACTCACACATCGTCAATAAATCACAAGTAAAACTCTTTCTGGATGTCTCTACTTTTAGCCAAGATTCATCCGAAGTTGGGAATGACATCCCCTTGTACCATATCCTCCTTCATGTACAGTTTGAATTGCTGGCATATCTCTATTAACATAGCACTGCAAATGTGGTGGGATGCTCTTTAGACAAAATTGTTGGGTCACCTTGGAATGAATACAAATGTAGATATCTTCAAGTCACTTGGCCAAGTAGCTGTCTTCTAAATTCTGGACACAGATAAATAGCTGCTTCCAGTGCTTCATCAGCATCTCATCAATTTTTGTGATTTTTTTAAGCTAATACTCTCAGGGCAGCCTAAATTCTCCCTCAGTACCATGGTTTCCAGCTCATATGCTACTAGGTAATGAAAAAAATAGAATCTGAAAAGGCAGATTTACAGATGCAAGCACTATGGGACATGGTATTATTTTTATTTCACTCTCATGAAGCGTTTGGACTCTAAAAGGCTTACTCATGCTTTTGTGTGTTTGTTTTAGACATCCCTAAAGAGATTCGTCATCTCTTGTGGGGGCCTATGAAAATTTTAAAACTATGACTCTCTATGCCATTAATGGTCTTTAAGATGCTGGCACATTTCTGCGCCAATCACAACTAATTACACAAACTAGATGGTTTCAAACAATAAAGACCAAATTCAGGGTATCAACAAGTCCTTGTTCTCCCCAAAGACCTTCAGGAAAGATTTTTGCCATTTCTAGTACCCCAGACATTTCTGGGTTATATCCGTGTAGTTTTAAATCCTACCATTGTCTTCGTATAACTCATCCTTCTTTGTGTCTTTTCGTATCATTATAAAAGTGATAACTGTGATATTTTACTAGGACTCCTTCTATTTAAGTATGGCCTCATGTTAATGAGTTGCATCTGCAGAGAAATTATTTTCAAGCAAGTTCACATTCACAGGTGTTGGTGATTAGGACTTCAGCATGTTTCTTGTAAACTTGGAAATAATTCAATGCATAATGTTGAATTGTATGTTCCTTCATTAAAATGGGAGAAAAATAGGACTTTCCACTTGTGGGAACAGTTACAGAAATTTACGGGGGCAGGTTGACCCTGTCCTAACAGAGTGTTTTGAGTCAACATCAACAGAGATTCTAGTTTGCAATACCCTTCCTGCATAGAGCAAATAATTAAGCACAATGTGTGAATTGCTATGTTGTATGGCAATAGTTTAGCTCTCCAAACTTGTGAATATTGCTATGATAGGTATACTTTATGTCAACTTGGCTGAGTATGCTTCCTAGTGGTTTGATACTTAAGAGTTAGAAATTCCCTTTGGTGTGTCTTTTGCACTTTATAGCCAACTTCATAATGTGATCTATTGTAAGAATCCAGTCAGTTGAAAGAATATCAGATTGTAATGCAACCCCCTTACTCAGGTCATAGATCTCGTGTGATTCGAAGGAAGTGTTCTTAGGTTGAGGGCTACTTTCTCTATAAATAAGCCTATACAAAAGCTTACTTGATTTTTTTCTGGGTCTGGATCCTTCATCTGGTTCATTCGTTTCTGCTTCATTGGCCTACCATATTCTCTTCTCATTCCAGAAGCCGTCAGCCACCTGCCATTTGACCTGTTCATTAGCTGCTCTAGTTACCAGTCTGACCAGTGGAGCTTGGATTCCTTTGCTTTTGCAGTCATTACTTCGTGGTCTCCATGCTATGCTTGGTCTCATCAGTTCTTGAAAGCTACTCAAGTCAGGAGAAGCCCACAGTTTAACATCTGTCCCACAGACTTGGAAGCCACCTGGATTTGTACTGGACTGTTTCTACAACTATGTGAGCATTTTCTTAATATACATAGCTCTCTAAATATACACAGACAAGTGTCACTTGCTTCATTCTCTAGAGAATCTAATCTAAGACAACACGAACCATAGGCAAGATGATATCCTACTTGATCTTAACTAATTCTTTAATATTTTGGAAAAAAGTGATCTTGTCTGTTCAGATGCAGATGTCATATTACAAACTTTGAGGATAAGAATACAGCCATTTAGGAACAACGTAGGAAGTTAGGTGTAATCATTCTTGTCTTCTTTCCATGTTATTTGCAAAGGTAGCATAACGATATCAGTTTTTATGCTAAAGGTCTGAATTCAGTAAACCAGATCGATATAGTATATTAAATATAGCTATTTTTGAGCTTCTGCATGTATGTAACTTCTGCATAGTTTCATATGATTACACTTAAGGTACTTTTAAGTACACGATGAATACAAAAGAAATACACAAGCTGCTCTATACAAATTCAGAGATTAAAGAACATGGCATGAATGGCTATAAGGGACAGACAATGAAATGAGGGCAGAGCTAAATTTGTATTTATAGTCAGGTTAGGAAAATCAAAAGCCATGAGTTTCAAAGGTATTTCAAAGAGTTCCTTGAAAGAGAATGCAAACAGGCACATTGAATCTCTGTCTGCTTTCCTTATCTTTGACATTGTGACACTGCACCAGAATTAGCCAATTTATTAAAAGAAAAAGTAAGATTGATTTCAATATATATACATCAATGGTTGTGCCTTGTTTTTCCAGCTTTCATATGTATTCTGCCTTTGACAAGGTACAGTCACGACTTTTCTATAATTTTATCAAGTGGGAAATACTTTAGCTTTCATTCTGTGACAGGTTTCCACCTTGCAAAGCTTCTGTATGTTTCAGGTTTTACTGCCTGTTCATGTTTTCTTTGTCACTCTTTTACCAATGAAATCTGCCATCATTTCACAAGGTTTTCCTTAGGAAGTCATCATAACATTGGATCCTAGGTGTCCCAGGATTATGAATGAGATCCATTCTAAAGTCTGTTTTTAAGAATTTCTATGTATGTTGGAACAGACGCATATGGTTATTATTTAGCCTGGCTTTTGTTCAAGATGGGAGAAAGAGGAAGCTTTCTGTTACCTAAAACTTACAATCTTGCAAACTCAAGAGGGCAGAATTACTCATTCCTATAGTGTCACTCTGAGATCATTGTGGGTGGAAATTCCTTTAGTATAAAAGAAATGAGACTCATATGTGTTCAGTGTTTTAGGCCTTTGGAATGTCATTGAGCAGTTCAGCTATGTCCTATAGTATAACTTTAAGTTGAAATCCACAGAAGGGCAATGGGCTGTGCCTAATACAGAAAATGATTCAAAGCCTTTTAATTATTTCAAGCTGCAATGCAGCAAAGGAAAGCGCTTACAATAAAGAATTTGCTGTGAGCAGAGGGATTGGTTCAATTCTTTCAAAGTGAGGACACATTTGCAACACATTAAATAACAAATACAAGTTGTCCATTATTTTGATGGTCACAACTATAGTCTTAACTTTCTCCCTGCTGCCAGTAACATAGATCCCAAACCATGGTCACCGCAGGAACATCAGAAGAGAATGTTACCTGACTTTGTTCCCCATCATCAATTGCAGATTAGACCATTGGGTGATTTAGATTATTAATTGGGCATTAATACACATGGCATCCCATTCCATAGTTCTCTCACCTCAGGCAGTATTGTATAATTGCTGCCACCATCAGTTTAACAAACATTATTTTCCTTCTTGGACTCCTTGTCATAATCTCCCTTTTACACTCTCACCGTCTACAACTATGGGAGCACCACCACCATTGTAAACACCCCCCAGCCTTCCTTCCACTACCATCCCCAAATGTCTTATTCTACTTGCTTTCTCTATTGGTTTCTCAATGGTTTCTCTTTTCCCTATTGATTTCATATCCTGACAACAGAAAACTATCTAACACAACTTCAAGAAGGTGGCTCTCAATGATGTAATACCTCTGAGATACACCATGACCTAATAAACAAACAAACAAAAAACAGTTACAGAAAAGGTTGAAAGCAAGATCAGGTCCAGCATGCATCAAAGTTTAACTGTCCAAGTCAAGTAGGTGTATCCTTTTGATTTTCTCTCCCCATCTCTTCAATGCACTCTGTTGAGTAGCCACTTTTCTCCCATCTCTCAATTATGGATAGAGAGTTTATTTACACCATAGTTATCACAAATATATCCTGAGCTCCCACTGTCATCCATCCATAACCTTCAGCAAAACTATTGTCCCAAATTAGGCTCTAAATTCTTCTTCTTTGGATTACATGTTTTACAGTCCTTTGATGAATGATGATAGTGTGCTTCTTCCATGTGGACTTAGAGTTGACATGTCACTTGCATGGTTGCTTTTCTGGGGACAAGTTTTTAAGACCCCCACATATAATTTTATCTGATAGCCAGGCACCATCTACTTTCTTTGCCACCTTGTGCTATACCACATTGGCTTATTTATGGATGTAGGATCTAGGACTTTCTTCTATGTCTATCTTAATCGTGAAAATTGAATTAAACCTATTCAGCATTTTATGAGAAGCAATGTGCCAGTTTCACGTTGACAATGACAGGTAGGAGGTTACAATGAATAACACGCATGAGCTAGGGATTGAATCTGGGTTTCTCACATGAAAAGTGAGATTTGCATCACTTTTTTTTTAACTACCAAGGCTCCTGCTCCAAGAAATAGCTACAGGTCAGGGAACTCCTATCATGTTCTAGGCTTGAATAAGTGGTCAGTATTTGAGGGCGCTGCAAAAAGTGTACGAAAATGAATTAAAACAGTTCTTCTATAAACTTTAATACTATAGAATAAAGCACTCAGAAGACACTGTGGTTATGTGCTCATCTTCTAACTGAAGTACCAGCAGTTTGAACCCACAAAAACTCCATAAAAGTCTATTGCTTCTGTAAAACTCCCATAGGGTTGTCTGTCCTGACCCACTTAACAAGCAACCCACCACAGATCTGGGCTTGCTCAATTCAACCAACTTTGTTTTGTTTTTAATCTCTCTCTCTCTCTCTCTCTCTCTCGCTCTCGCTCTCGCTCTCGCTCTCGCTCTTGCTATCGCTCTTGCTCTCCTCCTGAGAGCACATATACACACAAGCATTCTTGCTACCACAGCAAAAGAATTCTACATCCACACCCCAGCCCTGTCCCTAACATTTTTGTTACTTTCATCTGCCCTTTTCAAATTTCCCTTCTTTTTCTGTGATCTTCTCTTTAGTTCTTTCCTTCTTCCCCTTCTCTCTTTTCCCTTCCTTATTTCTTTTTCTATTTCTTATATAAATTTACGGCTTCTTGTACTTTTCTTCAGTCCCATGAACTATTGCTTTCTGCTATATATTTTTTTCCCTCATGAAATAGATTCCCATAAAACGGGTTGATTAGGTCCTGATACGGCCTTAAAGATACATTTTCCAATTTTTTTTGCAAGCGTCTTGGACTATTTAGAGTGGTTATTATTATTATTATTATTATTATTACTTTTGTTTCATTCTCTTCTCCCTCCTCCCTTCCCTACCTACCGATCTCTCTTTCTGCATTTCCCCATCATGTTTTCTGGTCCCGATGACATCTCTCCATGTCATTTGACAGAGTCACCTCAAACCACAGTAGTCCACCATTTAAAAAAAAGAATTTTAGGAAGTTATAAATCTTTATATCAAAGAAGTTTCATTCTTCTCCTATAGAGTGGCTCCCGGTTTAAAACTTCAGACCTTTAAGTTGATAGCCCATTTCATAACACACTATGCCACGAGAGATCCTTAGATTATTTTATCAGTGACGAGAGGTGTTAAAGGTCAGTTTGTGAGTCAATATGGCCTTTGTTAAAAATAGTTAGAAACTTGACCTTAGAATTTATTAGATTTTTATGAAGTCTAATTTTTTTGAAGTGCAAACCTGTGCATCTTGCCTTGTTCCAACTCTAAACTCATAATTATATCCTGAGTTTTTGCATCTCTTAAAATTTTCATTTATCTATTTCTTTATTTAGTGTGAGATAAAATGTGTTACTAAAGACCATGGCCATCTCAGTTTTACTCTTTTGCCTCTTTCTGAAAAACATCCATTATGAGAGCTGGTAAAAAATAAACACAGTAATTGCAATTCCTGCTCCTATTACTCTGTATGGCATAATCTCAACAGTGAGCATGTTCAGTAAAGCTTCATGACAAGTAATATGACACAATGCCTACAGTATCCATTTCTTTCATAGCATCTCCTTCTCTCTGAGTGATTTTTCCTTTGAGCCTTGTTAAGGCAACTTAACTACAAATGAAATGTTGGAACTTTACAGATGTTCCTGAAGGAGTTAGCACATAATTATCTGTCTCTTTCCTCCTCTTCTTAACCACTGTCAGGAGATTCACCCTGGACCAGCTTTATGACCAGCAGAGGTTCTAGGTTTGGTTTACAATGAGACTCATAAAACATAAGTAGTTTCTTATGGGCATGCCCTGCAACAAGGTCTTAGGGATGAAGTACAGTGAACACAAAGTTTAAAATATGGAAAAGTAGAGTTTGTTTCTGGGAAATTTGCCTATCTTCTCCTAAAAACACTCTTCCTTTCTCATGTCAAAAAGTTATTTTAATGAATGAATTT
Organism: Nesogale talazaci; assembly: GCA_004026705.1. NCBI lineage: Eukaryota > Metazoa > Chordata > Mammalia > Afrosoricida > Tenrecidae > Nesogale > Nesogale talazaci. The sequence goes on along the minus strand of PVJH01021389.1, from coordinate 9,730 downwards.
TGGGTAACACGGTCAATATCAAATGTGTGTAAGTGAAAACAGAGAGAAGTCATTTGTGAGTAGTGTTCATTTTAGCCAGAAGACTGTAATGATCATTTACAAATAATCTTAAGAGCTTTCTTGAGGCATACTATGCATGCAATGAACTTTCCATATGTGATATGTACACACATGTATAAGTGTAAATATGTGAATACATATCAAAGATATTCACACATCTCTGCTATCATTGTCATAATCAAGATGATGTATTCATTACCCCAAATGCCTCCTTGATCTTCTGTTAAATCTCAACTCTTTATTATTTCTAGTGTCTCTGTTCCCAACAATGATATGCTTTCCATCACCATAGATTTGCTCTAAAATATCTAGATTTCAAAACTGAGCCATGTGATATGTACTCTCTCATCTCTGACTTCTTTCACTCTGCATAATTCTATAGAATTACCCATGATGTAGTATAAAGTATATAGTTTGTTTATTTAGTGCAAAGGGCCACCTTGGAAAATTCTAAGTTTGAATTGCTGTGTAAGATTTCTATTGAATATTTTCCCTTATTTTCTTGCAACCCTTTCCAAGATAAAATCATTCTTAGCATAAAATCATACAAAAACAGCCCTTGAACTAGACTTGGCCCAGACTCATAATTTGCTAGCCCTTGTTATAATTCTTTCCCTTTTGTTACTAGGCAGCATTCCATTTTATGGAGGGGAAAAAACTAAACAAACAGTTGAATGGTTCTTTCACCTACTGAAGGGGATTTTTGATTGATTCAGTTTGGGGCATTAAACGGAAAATTGTTATAGAGATATAAAAGCAAGATTTTGAATGCAAATTTATTTCCCATTCCAGTTGCCAAGTTCTCAATAGTGGAGTGTACTGGTTTTATGGCTGGTCGATGTTTAACTTTTAGAAGCTGCCAAATTGTTTTTGAAGGGTTTGATGCATCTTTCATTTGCACTAGTTAGGCATGAGGGTTTGGGTATCTCTCCATCCTTGCTGGCAATGCATATGATCAGGTATTGTAAGGTAAAAATTAATGAGCTAGCAGGCTAACCCATAGACCACTGCACCACCAGTGCTTCTAGTCCTACAGGGTCTCTATGAATTGAAACTGAATCCATAGCTGTGAGTAAGAGAACCCAAAAGACAAAACAGAAACAAAATAACAAGCAAATGCAAAGGGAGACCGATACAAATTAAAGTGCACTTCATTTTGGAGTCGCCTATTTAGCACAAAGTGTAATCGTTATGGAGTTTTATCTCATGAGCCACCACTTGCCTCTCAGTTTGACATACCGGGGCGAGTGGTGTGTATTTGTCTGTGATTAGGAAATGGTGCCACCTGTATTTCCAAAATCAGTAGGGTCACCTTTCAGTATTCAGACCATGAAGAAGAAATAGGCCACCCACTTCTGAGCAATTGATTAGACACGGAAAATGTTATGAATGACAGCAATATATACTCTGATATAGAACCAGCAGAAGAGTGTCTCCGATTGAAAATTCCTCAAATAGTAGCAGTTTACACTGCCATGAACAGTATCTATAGCATATTTTCTTCATTTGCTTACAACCCTTAGCAAAGTAAAGCACATTCTCTCTTCAGAACCATAAACACCTCCACAAGAGGAGTGGGGAAGAGCTGCCTCCTGTGTAGAGTCTATCTCCATGCTATACAGAGTGAAGCTTTCAGGACTTTCATTCGTTAATGGAGCCTCACTCAAAATGAGAAGAAAGAAGTGCAAAATTCCACTCATACTCACACATGATGTGGAATGTACGGAAGGACGAATCTAGGAAAACTTCAGGTTGACCAAGATGAAATGGAAAACTGAAACACTGATGTCAGAGGCGATAGTGAGTAGAAAAGCCGTGTGTGTGTGTGTGTGTATCTGTGTGTGTGTATGCACCCAAAATAATTGATTACTACTAAACTATGTCACTATCTTGTATATGAGCAAGAACTGATGGTTTTGAAAGAAGCCCACACTGCACTGTAGGCTGCCAAAAACAAAGCTCTATGAATCAATAGAATATCCATTGACACATTTACACAAATGGATGAAAATCAGGAAGCCTTCATTCAGATATCAATACTAAAAAAAAAAAATGTTTCACCAACCAAGTGGAAGAGATCTATATTTATGTCCATTCTAAAGAAAGGTGATACAATAAGATGTGGAAACGGTCAAACCACTTGATTAATATCACATATATGGAAAGTTTTACAAAAAGTAACTCAAAAGATATGACAGTATATCAACAGGGAATTGTGAGAAATTCATGTCAGATTTAGAAGAGAACTTGGAAAGGGGATAGCTCTATCTGAAAACAGATCGATGTTTACCAGAGGTTCATTGACTATGTTAAGCAAAGAATGGTCATTTGTATGTCACAGGTTTGCTAAGAAGTCTTCCTCTATTTCTAATGCTCTGTTTTTTTCTTCTTCTACTTTGACTTCTTGGATTGTTTTCTCAGCATGCAGATTAAATAATTATGGTGAAATAATACATCTGGAACACACAGGTCTCTTGATTTTAGGTCCTGCAGTGTCACCTTTTTTGTTGCTGTGCAGACCTCTGCCTCTTGGTCTCTGTACAGATTGCACATGAACATAATTACCATATTTTTTCGACCAAAGGATGCGCTTTTGTGGCGCCCCAGAGCATTTTAGTATATTGGTACTATTTGGTTCAGAATATTATTTTCTTGTTTTCCTGCTCTAAACACTGGCTGTGTCTTACAGTCAGGGGCGTCTTATGGTCTGAAAAATATGGTCAGTGTCCTAGGATTGTCATGATTTGCAATGTTACCTAAAATTTGTTATTATCCACCCATGAGGCCTCTGCTGGGGAATTCCCTGTAGCAACCCTAGGGTTTGCCTCATCTTTGACTGCTCTCTGCGATTGCTGTCTCCTGTTGCCTAATGTGCGATAACCTGAAAATCATTCTCTCATTCTTTTTGTCCACGTATTTCAATGTTGCCAACAAGGTTGTACATCTGATGCCAGTACCCTATCTTCAAATGATTTTTCTGAAGCTAGCATTCCTCTTTTCGTTGCTGTGCATCAAGGTCACCTTGCCTACAAGAGGTTTGACCTTTGTCCTCAGCTTTGAGGAAGTGATCTCTATCCCTTGGAATAGCTTGTCTGATAGGGATGTCTGCGTAAAGGGAGCATGGTTTAGCACACAAACTAATACAATAATTTAGGGCCGTGACTTCCCACACTAGATAGTCTCACAGAGAGAGCTGGCCTGGAATGTGATTTTGTATGCAGATTTGGGGTGACATCGTGTTATTCAACCTCTGGTGGAACTGAGCACTGAAATCAGCCATGCGGCCAATCAATTCTGCCCAGATAATGACAATTTCTGAACACTCGTGCAATACTGCAGCATACCGATTCTCTGAGAGAAACACTGTGTTGATTTCATGGACGAGCACAATGGGAAGTTGTGTATTTCCAATCCTCCTGGAACTACCCTGTGCACCTCTCCCCTTGGTTGATTGCAATCTATCCTGCTTCCCTCCTGTACTGTAACAGTAAGTTTAATAGCATTCAGTGAGATGGGTGAGTCCTTCTAATGAACTGTCAAATGCGAGGGTGGTTTTGGAAACTCTCCAAATTCTGAAGTGGCATCAGAAGTGAGGGTGATCTGTGTGAACTGTGCTCCACCTAACTTCACAGATGGCTAAACTCTCTAATTGCTGTGCTCTAAAGAGACTCAGGGAACTAGAACATGTTTACCACACCTATGGACACCAAGAATTTCCTATTACAGTGAAAAGCCCATTAATAAAATATGGCTCAGCATGAAGATTTTCCATTTACAGAAATGCATCAGAGGTTTTTGAAAGTTTTACCTTGAAGTTTAACATCTATACAAGTAACCGAACATTTGAAAATGCATCACACTAAGATGCAGAGCAAATACATACAGGAGAAGGAAATAGATTTTGTGTGGAAATTAGCACCAAGAAATAGACGCTGAACCTAAAGGTTTGCAGCAAAACACCACTTGAGGTTTCTGAAGCCCAAAGTAGAGTGAAACACTTCAATCGTTCTCATTGGTGCCAACAATTGAACTTTCAGAACCATGTGTATCGTGAATCCGCAGAAGAGTGGTGCTGAACACACATATATCGCTGGTCACAAGTCCTGTTTTTATCAGTGATTAAAATGTGACTTAGAAATATTGGTGATTCAAAAATGTGTTTTACACTAATTTTAAACACAATGTGCTGTTCCCTCAATGAATTGTTCAAGCTGAAACTATCAATTACATCACATAGTATTTTATTACAATTCATCAGTATTCAGCAGTTGCTGTGAAGGAGAAAGAGAACCTGTTTCAGCAAAAACGAGCGTCTAGATAAAAAAAACTGAGGTAAAAGTTCATATAAAGAAATATCAAAAATGTTAATTAAATAATTATAGAGGAGTTTAAGAAATGTTTGTGGAAAAACTGAATTGAAAGATAATGGACATTCGGGTTGAGTCCCGGTAGCGTAGTGGTTATGTGCAGGACTGCGGCCCACTGGGATGGAGGTTCAATTCCAGTTCCACAGAGCAAAGCTGGGCCTCCTACTCCCACCACCTGAGGGCAGTGATGCCCTGCCCACCCCCCCCAAAAAAAAACTAAACAAAAAAAAAAGATAATGGACATTCTCCATGCACTTTGAAAGCCTTCTCATGTTTCTTTCATAAATTCCTTAATCACTAACTAACAAAATGAAGTCCTCTGTACACTTGTGTGATGATTAATTTTATGTATCAACTTAGCTAGGATCTGAGTCTCGGTGATTTGACCTAATACTGTACTAGCTATTTTTATGAAATGTAATATATTTATTTTCCATGAAGTGTTCTGATGTAATCAGGTAATCATTTGAAAGTGGAGTTTACCTATGGGGTGGTCAACCTCCAGATTATAAAGAGATCTTCCAGTGTTCTCTTTTTATCTTGGTTTCTACATTTTTACATTTCATTATCTTGGGACACATGCCTGCAGAAGTCCTTGATGGCATCTGTAGATTTTGGATTTATTAATCATCACAATCTTGTGAGCTGCCAGAAATCTCCAGACTATTGCTTTCTTACAGGTTTGGGACTTGCCAGCCCCCTGGAATTAAGTAAAACACTTCCTTGAAGTAATTCTCTGTCTCTCTCATTTTTATTAGGTGATCTCCAAGAGGTTGTAGAAAATTGGAATTAAAAGATGGTGGAATTTTCCAGAAATGTTTGGAAGGCTCCCCTTCTATCTGTCTGATTCTGTTTCTAGAGCAATTATAACTTTCATGTAGAAACGGGACAAGAGACTAAGGATGCCCTACCTAAAAGCAAAAAATACAGGGAAATTCTAGAACATTAAAAGCTGCTTTGTAGCATTATAATATCCGATCTAACCTCTAGGAGAAGACCACATTAATGCCATAGTGATTAAAGTTATGTAAGGAAATGTGTGTTTTTATATTCCCATCATGGCTAGCCAAAGTGGATGAATGGAAGAGCTAAATATGTGGTATTTAATATGCACTCCATGAATGTTTGTAGAAACAAATGCTTCTTTCTCCAACTCTTCTTCCAATCATGTCTTCTTAAGCATCTCCCAGCAGAACAAAAGTGAATAGATGTGAGAAAGAAATTCCCAGGTTGGTTGATAGAGGAAAAAATGGGAGGAAAATACAAGTAAATTACAGGAACACAGTCTTCCTTACATTCAGAAAAAGTAAAACACACCAAAGCAAGTTTAAAATTTCCTATTACAAAATCATAGAAATCTTTATCAAACAGAAATATAAATACATAAACTGCTAGATTCCTCGGTTGGGAAATATCTTGATTCTTGGCTTCGCACCACAAAGAAATACATGCTGAAGCCTGGTTTCTTATTCAATTGAGATTTTATAAAGGATTGAAGAAGTTTCAGGTTTTTCAGCTAATTGTACCCTCACACACACACACATACACACACACACATACCTGGGGGGGGGGGCACCACAGGAGGGAGGGAAGGAAGAAGAGAGAGAGAGAGAGAGAGAGAGAGAGAGAGATCACAGCATTAGAGTTGGGGTCTCCCATTTTCATTTTGATCTTTTGGGGGCTTGCTGCCAGGAGGCATGGTCTGCAGAACTGGTTGACCTCATTGGCTGAATTAAGTACACCTGTGCTAGATTGGGCCAATCCCAGGTGTACCAGTCACCTAGATGTACTGTATCCCCCCCCATGCCCCCTCCCCCACCGCTGGCTCAGGGCCTGAATTGATGCACACCTTTTAGCCTTTATGGACTTCCAAATTCCTGTAGGAGACCCTCAGGCATGGAGAGGAACCACCCTCTATCTTGCTACCTGACAAAGCTATTGTTTCTCAAAATATTCTCCAATTAAGTCTAGACACTTTCGAAGGTAGTATATCCACCTCTAATCCTTCCCTTAAAGCCTTTGCTTCTTTGTTCACACTATGTCAGACAATGGTCAGGCATTTGAGTCCCCAAGGCATTCAACCTGTGTGTTAGTCTGGGTAGACTAGAGGAACAAATTCAAGGACACTCAAATCAATATAAGGAAAGGGTTTATATACAAAAGGAATGAGACATGGAGAAAGCATCCCAGCCCAGTCCAGTCCAAAGTCATAAGTCCGATATTAACCCATATGCCCGAAATCAGTCTATAAATTCTTCTTCCAACTTACAAAGTCACAGGTAAGTGGGTGCAGAATCCTGGTGCTGGCAGGGCACCTAGCCTCCAGGGCTCAGTGTCCATCAATAGCAGAAGCAACTCATCACTGGCAGAGGTCTCCATCTGGCCGCCCCAGCTTCAGAGGTCTGGCTCCATCAGAGCAAAGCTGTGTGGTCTCTCCGCCGGCTCCTTCAGCTTCTCGAACGCTGCCAGCTTGTCTTGTCCATGATTAATCGTCTTTCTAACTCCCAACAACTGGGGAAGATAGCTCCTCATCTTCATGAAGGAAATATCGTGAGATTTCCCAGAAGTGTCAGGAGAAAGCCATGCCCACACAGAGGCCTCATTGGCTACTCAATGGCTATCTCCAGATTAACAGGTTAGACTCCACCCCTACATTTCAATCATGAAATTAACATAAGCAGATGACTGCCACAACCTGTCTTCTTATTGACATGTTCTTTGAGTTTGGTGAACAAAAGAAGTGTGAATGGGCAAGACTAGGTGCTATAAGGAGGATGGGGAAAGACTTCCCATTGAGGCCTGAGAAGGCACCTTGCTGTGATAGGGGCTAAGTTCTTCTGAGTAACATTTCTGGTGCTTTTCTTAACAATGCAGCTTTCAATATATTAAAATTTTCTTCCAGATAAACCCTCATGATCATCCTGAGAAATGATAGATTTGAAAGACTCTACGGAGCTGCCAAGTTTGGGATCCCAAGAAACAGTTACCATAAACTGCTTTCAATTCAGTAATCCAGAAGATCATTCAGGAGTCAGTGGTTTGAAAGAACCTTTTTATGTCTTTTTTGAAGGCACTGAACATAACTAAAAAAAGTTTCTCAGTGAAAAACTAAAACATGTGTGTTGTTTAGAGCAACTGACTGATCGCAGATTAGTTATAAAGTACTTTGTGTTTGTAATTAACCCATGCATGAATGAATGGGGATTTAATTATCTATATAAACCCATGATTAGATAGAATTATCTTCATCTGACACAGAAGGCATTTTTTCCCCTGAAAAACTGAAACTTACTGCTATGCTAATACATGCAAAAGCTGTGTTATACCAGAGAATGGATAAATAAGTTTCTTCCTATGGCCATCCAAGGTTGAATGTGCTAGTTTTATTATTTTTTGCTGTTAAAGACTCTGGTAGGTATCGATGCTATTCATTTGGCCACAATGGATCTGCATATGTTCTCTTTGCAACTATTACCATGACACATGCTTTTCTTTTTTTTTTTTTTTTTTTTTGCATGCACGGAGAAATGTTCGATTCAGCCAAATACAGTGAATTTTGAAAAAGCAGTTCAGGGTTTGGTCAATGTCTATCAAATAAAAGTAACATAATGGAATCACTAAACGTTGCAAACATACACTCATCAAATTACACAGATCAAACAAACCAATAAACAAAAATCCAGACTCAGTTGACAAGTGGAGGTTAAATCCTTGCAACACATCACAATAATGCCCCAATGTTTGGTATCTGAACTTCTTAAAAACTTTCTGGAATTCCACCAAGTCCATCTCATCAGAATTCATTTCCCCTGCCAAAGCATCCCATAAGTGTGGAAGAGATAAAACTGCAACACAGAAACATATGGACAGAAGATAAAAGGAGATCAGTGAGCAGGAAAATATGTTTCTTAATATCTGAGCTGCAGTCATTTTTCTTCTCAGTTCTGTTGTTTGCTTTGCTGTTGAATGCCCATAGCCAACATTAAGAATGTCTCTACATAATGACAAGAAAATAAATCAATTCAAAGCAAGGAGAATCTATTCAGTTCATGAAATGACAATAACCACAAAGTGGACATCAAATTATTTGTGTTTAGTTATAAATTGGTTGATTTGCTTGAGTATTATGAAGATATCACCTGAATAAAATAGTAGCTAAGGTTATTCATTTACAATACATTATACTCAGAGTCACAAGTACGGCACATATTCGTTTCATTGGTTTTGCAAAAAGTTTAATAATACTATGTGTTCTTTGTATTTTTCAAAGTATAATTATTGAAAGTTTAGGTATTCATAATGAGGAAAATGTTTTCTGAGACATGTTCATTTCACTGGACAGCATCCCATGCATTACTGTGTTGATAAGTAGATATTTCTCTAAGTGCAATTTTTAATGAAATACTTGTTTTCTGTTTTATACATAATGTTTAAATTATTGATTAAAGTATTCCCATATTATGTTTTTCCAATGAATAGACTTCAAATCTCTGTGACTTATCTCTTTCATGATATTACAAATGATTGGACAAGTATTCTAATATTGGTTAGCCACTTGGAGTTGTACTTGTTTGTTTTAAGTCTCAGTTTCCTGGGACAAGCTTACTTGCACGATTTTATCAAAGAGAACTAATCTGCTCTAAAATACTCTAAACAAAAAGGTAGTAATGATATTAAGGATTGAAAGAAAATCTATTTGAATTAAATAACCAAGAGCTTGACCTCTTTTCTTTGATGATCAGACCAGTGTGCAGCTGCCTTAGTTTGTTCTCTGCCTCAATCTGCAAACTACCCTATCTGTGGGACACCTAACCTATAGACTGTGTCATTGTAATTTGAGGTTCCTTCAAGACCTGCTTCACTATGATACTGGAGTATGCATTGCTTGAGCTGGGGACGGTTTGACTCTGTCATCAGGCTGAGTGTTGGTGAGCTGCCTTGCTGTTTGCTGCCTGTGGAAGGGTAGCCTGAATTGCTCTACAGAGGACTACCTGGTGGCCCTCAAGACTCGAAGGACTGCCACTGAATAAGTGTCTCATGCAAGTGAGTTGCACGATGCCATTTGTACTGTTTTATAGATTAATTGACTGTTTATTATGTTATACTTAATATAATAAAATATTATGTATTATGTATATAATCATAAGTGTTCTGATTTTGTTTCTTTAGAGAACCCTTGCTACCACGCTTCCAATAAAAGAAAAATTCAAACTCACTGTCATTAGCAAGCTTTTAGGACAGGGTAGAACAACCCCTGTAAGTTTTTGAGACAGTAACTCTTTTTTTTTCTTTTTTTTTTTTTT